>CM028903.1:922859-990359 GCA_016801885.1 Toxotes chatareus | reverse complement strand
ATCAGGTATGTGGAGGATCCCTGCTTCAGCCTTAATTGCGTTCCTCTGGGCTGCACTCGCCTCCCCCGGAGAGTCAACAATCGTCTTTGTGCCTTTGATCTTAATGAGCCGTATTAACTGCCATGGCAACCGCGGGGGCTTCTGGGACGGCCGTGCTGTAGGGCTGTTTATTATTGGACAGAAATAAAGGGACCAGCCTGGCACGTACCGCTGCTATAGGGAGGTTTTGGATTTGGAGGCTTTGTGAATCACAATGTGCTGTTTCAAAATATTATCTGTGAACTAACTGAAAGGAGCCCAGTCATTTTTCCTGCTTTCAGCTTTGCGAATGCGATTTGGCATCTGCTGGTTGGATATCAGTAAATGTTTATCGACTCATGCTGTTAAGGGAGTTTAAAAAGTTGAAGCTGCAGTTGTTAGAACTGTGATAGAGTAGCACTCCCCAGTATCTGCACATCTGCTCTTCATACATGTAATAACTGCGTCACGCTTACTCTTTTAGTCAAATGTTTTTATTGATGCAGTATCTGCTTTTATTTATCCATCATAAAACTGTGCTCATCCTCTGACATAAAAGTCAGTGATCCACTTCTTTCACATGCACGCTCAGGACTACTCAACATTTTTAAATGTCGGATTTAATTGCATCATTAAGTCCGCGGCTTTTATTGCTTGATATTTTATCACTTTTTGAACTTTGTGTGCAGCGTCTTCAGACTTGTCTTTTATCCTGCTGAAACGTGTTACGTTTGTGCGACATGATTAAAATCTCCTGAGATGACGATGAGGGCCTCTGGGTGTTTGGAAGGTCGCCTAGCAACAGTGGCATGGATCGCATCACACGCTGCTGCTTCGTCCGCTGAGGGATGAAAACACCAGCACAGATAACAGAGGTGAATTCCCTCAGTAAATAATATGGATAATATGTCCGGTCACAGTAACATGACGGGGACTGCACCACCCACCGCCCTTCTTCTTCACTGTGGAACGTGTCTCTATCCGCCCGTAGATGCACTGTGGTCCAGGAAGTCCATGTCCTGCCAAGTCTCAACACACAATACTGTATTCCGTCTGTGTCCAAGCATGCACAGTTTGTCCATCTTAGTACAGGAGAGGACACAGACACAAGACTAAAACTGTCCCAGTTTTAGAAAAGGTGGGGGCAGATCCAGAGATCTGAGTCCAGATGTTTGTAGGAGAAACTTGATGTAAAGTGACTGAGGGGAAATCTATGGTCCAGATTCAGTCCGTCCCTCAGTGAAACAGTCCCTCGGTCCGTCCCTCGGTGAATCAGACATTCAGCGGAGGGTGAGATTGAAGCTGGGTGGTAATTGTGGTCTCTCCGCCTGCTGATAGCTGCTCTCATCATTTCTATCTCTCAGCCCATTTGCACAGCCATGTTTCTCATTTAGCTCTGATGGGGTGTAATACTCTGACACCGCTGTGACACACACACACACACACACACACACTTCTCTCTCACTCCTGTCTTCCAGCAGTCTGCTCTGGAACAACTTTCCTCATGTCAAATAAATCTGCAACAGTCAGTTCATGGCTGCAGCTGTTCAATCACGAAAAATGAAAAGGATCAATCAACAATATCACAGTCAGTGGAATATCAGTCAGACAGTTAAGATGTTTAAAGTATTTCAGGGCATTTTTGACATTTCACAATAGAGAGGTGTCAGAACGAGTGCAAGGAGTACCTCAGTTACGGTTCCAGGTTCGATTCCCATCAGGGTGTCCTGAAGACATTTTAGGACATCACCTTGGGATCTCAGAACTCATGATGGACATAGACTAGACAGTCCAAAAAAAAAAAACTGGTAATGAAAACAAAATATCTGCCGTATTTAATTTGCTCAGCCCTGTCTTAGTTTGTTGGTTCCAAAAATACAGGTAAAAACTGGCGATCTGGCTCCTGCTGCTTGCCCCACTGGATGCTGTTCTCATCACGTCAGCAGGCTCTCAGATCTGTGCCGTGTCAGTCAGTGAAAGCACTGAAACTGAGAGCAGGTGCTCTGTGTACTGTAACCCCCCCCCCACACACCTCGTTTTCCCTCTGTGGCAAATCAGAAGTGAGCACACGCCATCATCCCTCAGTTCTCTGTTTGTTAAAGTGGGAAGGAATTAGCAGTCATTAAACAGAGACTCAGACACTCAGGGATTAAAAGGTGTGGGGCACCAGAGCAGAGGAGCAGCAAATTGTTGTCATTAAGAGGAAGAGAAGGCCCTGAAAATCTGGGCTGTACAGAGCCAGCATTTCCTCCGTGGTGAGACGAAATCACCTGAGCCTGACCGCAAATTAATTTCTGAGACTCTCTGTGTTTGCATAGACTTTGGGTTCATGGCAAGAAGAAGCTGGAGCTGGAACAGTGGAACCACAGTGTCCACAGCAGTCAGACATGTACAGAGTTAAACTACTGTCAAACATCCCAAACATTAAATGTGAAATAACGGAATGCTACGTGAATCCAGATAAACATACGTGATCATGAATCCTTTAAAACTCATTTTGTGGATTGTGACTTGATGGTGACTTGGTCTTCTTCGAGGGCGAGGAGGAGGAAAGCAGAGGGGAAGGGAGGATAGAATCAGAGGAGTTTGTGTGGAGAGAGAAGCGGTGAGGATTCAGGACAGTGCCAGAGCCATGGCTGCGTCTTGGGCTATAAAAAGAGGAGTGAATGCAGCCTTTGAATAGCAGTAATGGGAGCAGGCAGCCTCTGGACTGCAGACAGAGAGCTACCGCCAAGTATTGACCCAGCTGACAGCCTCATGCCAGACGATGCGAGCTAGCTAGTAGCACTGGGTCAAATTGCTACTGGAGCTCCTTCAGCTCTCCTCAGACCAGCTGGGACAGACTTCAGCTCTGGCTTCCTCACAGTCGGAGCGGCTCAGTTACTTGCAACAGCTTAATTAACGGTTGAGTTACTACCACTATTCTTTTCTAATGGAATTGTGTGCTTGCATAATAAGTGCACGCGTTTGTTGTTTTGCTCTTTGGCTCATTTGTTTTTTTCTCTCTCACTAAGGATTTATTCAGCTGTGGAATTTTACAGCCCTGTGTTTTTATCTTTGCTTTTTGTCAGAGCCCTCACCTCGGTTTCACTCCGGCTCGTATTTCATGACTCTGTCCGGCTTTTTAAAACTTGTTTCAAGGATTATTTTTACAGCGCAGGCAGGCGAGGCTGACGTGAACCAAGGTGGGGGAAACGGTGACCGGAGAAAAGTTTTTAAAATCTCTATAGTGACTCCAGAACGTGCAGAGACACGTTAATGTTGATGAACACAGACAGATGTAGTGACATCACACAGAAGGTTAACCAGCTAATTAATTAGACTGATACAGCCGGGCTGTGTGAGCCAGCTGCACTGTGCTGAGGTGTGTGTCTGTCAGCTTGCGGTACTTCTTCATCACTGTTGTTGTTGTCACATGTCAGTGTGCTGATGCCAGATGTGCCAGTTAGTGTTTAAAGCCTATTAACAGTGTCAGATGTGATCAGCAGCAGCTGGACACAGTGATGCTGACAGTATGTCGCCTTCAGCCAGACACACAAATCTACACGTGAAGCTGTTGGCTTGGGGTTTGTGTTAGCTGCTAAAGCCTCTCCCTGTCCCTACACAGGAAGGTCAGAGGTCAGAGGTCAGTGTCAGCCACGGGAAAACAGCCTGGGAGATCCTCTTATTCTGTGTCAATAAAATAGATTGTTAATGAAGATGTGAATTGCGCTGCTGACAGTTAGTCAGTTCATTGATTAGCTGCCGGGCAGAAGGTTCTGATTTGAGCAGTTATTGTGAATCAGTTATTCAGATGTAACGAGTCCATTCCCTGTTTGGAGCTTTGGCTTTTTTGTTCATGGACAAAACAAGACGTGAAGACATCACAGTGGCCTCTGGGAAACTGCTGTGGTGTTCCTCACGTCTCCCTGACACACATACACCCACGCACACCCACGCATGCACACACACACACACACACACACACACACACGTTATATACTATTTGACTTTGAGAAACTGGAGAGTAATTGACTGCATTTGAAAGGCACAGGAATTGTAAAGGGAGCAAAGGAGGAAGTCAGGTGACGTTATTATAGAGAGGGAAAGTGTCATATATATATATATATACACACACACACACACACACACACACACACACACACACACCTGAACACAGTGCAGCTGGCTCACACAGCTAGCCTCTATCCGTCTAATTAATTAGCTGGTTAACTTCTGTGTGATGTCACTACATCTGTCTGTGTTCATCAACATTAACGTGTCTCTGCATGTTCAGCTTCGAGATGTAAAAAGAAAATTGAATCATTTTTGGATCCTATGTGGAAAAATACGATTTTAATTCAGAGTCATTTCCAGATGACACAGCCACATCTGAACAAATCCCATTTGTGTCACTTTAATTTCCATTTCACATTTTAGTACCTGAGCTGCTGACATTCAGAGAACCCTGAAATGAGTTCCTAGAACATCAACAGCACATTCAGCTCCCTGAGCACGAAGACAACATTCCTCTGGCCTCAGAACTGACCACAAACACTTTGCTTTGCTAATTAACCCGTCGAACCCTGTTATAGAAAAACATCTGTTTGTTCACTCCTGTCAGACCGAAGCTCACAGATGTTACACACTTAAGCTAAAATGAGAACCACAAGTCACTTTAAATGTTCTTATATCTGTTCCCCCTTACAGTTTCAGATGTCACAGTCAAAGTTTGAGTTCTTCATCATCATGGAAGGAATCCAGCCGCGTTGTGTCGGCACCAACCTGCCCACTCTTTAATGGCTCTGCTCTGCAGCAGCTCTGACATGACTGTGGTGGCAGAGTCAAACTGAATGCTTTGTTACAGGCAGGGAGAGCAGAGATGTTTGGGCTCCGGCTAAATGTGGATGTTATTCAGTCTCAAAATAGAAGCGTCTCCATTATTCGACTCCATGATTTCAGAAGTCCATTATTTCTTGCATTGCGATATGATGAATATGATGAAATTGATTTCCCGGAGCAGAGGATTTCCTGTTTGCTGTTGGAGCAGCTGAACAGCACAGCCCTGCAGGTGTGATGTTGGTGCACCGTAACTGTCTGTGACATATCTGACAGGACTACCTGTGCTTTCATTGATTAATTAATTAATGTGCCCTGGAACATGTTGAGTACAACTGACTCGCTGGCCAAACTTATCCTGAGAGGAACAATGTGTACGTCAAAGAAAGCCGAGCAACCGTCCCGGTTCAAAGCATTAAACAGTAAATTATCGTTAATAAAGATAATTAAAATGTTCAAACCAAAAGACTTGAGTTGATCTGATGTGAGTAGCAGCTTTTCTCAGTGCGGTTCAAGCTTTGAAGTTACACGTAATCAGTTCCAGGCCAGCCCACACTGTGATTTAAAAAGATGATGATGCTTCATAAAGCAGTCGTGATGAATTGGACCTGGCTGTGCTGATAAGCAGGGCAGCGCTCAGCTGATGAGCCGCTCGTTTCATATAATGAGTTTTATTGACACGGGTGTCTCCGTGTGATTAGCGGCACTAATAAACAAACAACTGTCCGGTCTCATATTCCACTACAACAGCTTGAGCCGAAGGGATCAGAAAAGACAGAGAGGAGACGGTCAGCGTTGGACGAAGACTTTGTGTCCTCCAGGAACTTTTCCTCTGCTGACTCGGCAGTAAATGTCAGACCCGCACACATCCGGTCTCAGGATGATTACATGGCATGTGTCTTAACCATGAGGCTGCCACGATTTCAGACCCAAACCCAGATATGGCCTGTGTCCAGGTTCACTACAGGGCTGCAGTGAAGACCACGGTGTCAGTCCTGTGGTTGGTGTTTTGGTGATGAACACAGCAGCAGACTGGGTTCATTAGTAGGACAGACTGTGATTTTATAGTGATTAAAGAACAGACACCAAAGGATAGAGATTATAGCTGTATGATAAATTCTGTTCTACGCGTTTTATGGACGTTCATCGGTGGTGGAGCAGCTTTTGCTGTCTGATGTTTGACAGACGGTAGGAAATGGGACTGATATTCTGTGCTCAGCTGAGATGAGCAGAGCCGATGAGATGGTGACAGTTGAGGAAACTTGAAAATTTGATTAGAGTCCAACGTCACATGTAACTGTCCCTCTGTCACCGCAGAGTCCAAACAGCTGCAGAGATTTCAGTGGATGATATGATGACATATCGCGGTGCGGTGACATGTCACCTGTTTCCTCACCTTCTCCTCCGTGTATCACAGCCATTGATTGTGGCCGCTGACATTTAGAGACACAGCAGCAGCTTACGCAGCGGGTCCCTTCACTGCTGCCTCGCTCTGAGCTAATTGTCTGAATATGTCCCGGTGTCACGGCGACAGCCAGTGACGTGTGAAGGACAGACTGCTGCTGACTGATGGATGCTACACATACAATCACACATTTAACATCCACTGTTTACTGTATCCTACACCCAGTTTAAAGTGAGGACACTACAGTGACGACGCACAGTCTTCGGTCACGTGTGTATTTTGTATATTTTGTACAATCAAACCCTTTTGTGAAGAAAATAAGTTCAGACAGTTCATCCACTGCTGTCAACTGTCCAAGCTGTTCTAACACTGACAGTGTTTTTACCTGCAGGGCAGAGTTTCACCTGAGAGCTACTGTACGTTCAGTACGGTGATCTCAGGTGCGTCGCTGCTTCCTGCTGATGGTACTCTGATTCATATTTGATCCTGAGCCGATGGCAGGTAAGGGCCAGATAGTGTTTTTTCCCTGGAGCATTAAAATGTCAAAATCAATCACACGTATAAGTGAAACAGTACGAGTCAATTACAAGATGAACTGGAAGAGACGAGGACAGGTTCAGCTGAATTAGTGCCCTGAGTTTAAAGTAGATAGGAAGTGAGACGGATAAAACCAGAAGGGAGGAGTGAGGATGCAGAGCTGGAAGTTCCTCTCATGTCTGTCTGCGTGTTGAATTTAGCAGGTCCAGCTGTGGAGAGCCACAGTGATGGTGTCTGATTAGAGTCCACAGGTTCTACATCTAGACCAGACTCACTCTGTGATCAGATATCAACAATGTTTAAATGACAAAAAAAAACACAATAAGTTTAAGTTTATCTGACTCCGCCTCTTCCTGCCACCTCAGCCCACCAAAGTAAAAGCTGCTGAAAAGCTTCTCCTCTGCTACGGAAAAGTCAGAGAGAAAACCTGTGACAGAAGCAGACGTTTGCATAGAAATATAATAAAGTTTATTGTAAGGAATAAAAAAATAGACAGAGCAGTGCGATCTAATGACCAATGGTTTGAAGAAGAGCTGGAACTGAATGTTTGTGTTATATTTCATCTACAAACTGACGTTTTTACTGAGCCTGTTTCCAAGGTGAGACTGAGGCAGTGCAACTCATTTATAACCCATTCAGTTTTATTTACTCACTCTTGATTTTTTTTTTCCTGGCTCCAGCAGAAAGCTCACAGCTCACAGTTACTGCTGATAATTGGTTCTGTAGTTTGGGCCTCTTTGTTTGGATTGCAGTTAAACTGAAGTAATGAGTCTGGCTGCCGAGGTGAGACCATGTTCTGTTTTTTTTTTTTTAATGTCAGATTATTAATGAGGTGTTTGGTAGTTTGACCTTCTTGTTTGGTTTGGATTCAGCTGTGAAGAAGTGATATGTTTTAATGAGCCTGAGTGGAGCTCAGGGAGTTTCCTGCCTGGAAAAGGTTAAGGACCCTTGATCTAATGGAGCTGATAGGTGCTGTTAGACTGTTAATGAGTCCCACACTATGCTGGTTTCAGTTTACTGGTGCCTCAGCTACATGTATACAAACACCATCCGAATGTTAACATGTCCATAAATTAGTTTTACATCAGCTCAGGCTTTAAGTTTGATGTGGTCAGATGTAGGTCAGTGGGCTCTGTGGCAGCTTTAATCAGCCTGTTCCTTCTGTTCATTTATGTTATGTTAGTTATGATGTGATCAGGTTTCATTTCTCCCTGTCTGAGGGTGAAGCAGGTATGTAAGGAGCTTTTGAGACATTATCTCCCTGCACATACAACAGACTGTTTATGTTATCAGATATCAGTCAGTATAATATTCTAATTCTGTCAACATGTCCATGTGTGGTGCTGTATGCTAACGATCATTACCCACAGGGTCGGCTGTTTTCCTCCTCCTTCCATCCTGTTTCTCCTGTAACGAGCAGAAAAAAGAGAAAAGACTCAGCAAATCTCGTCCTGTGTTCAACGGCTGTGAGCCCGTGTGATTATGGACGCTTCTTTTCGCGTGTCATCTTCGAGTACGTTCGTCTCTGTGCAGCCTGCGTACGTCTGTGCTCACCATCAGGCGTGACTGTGTGTAGAGCGTGTGTGTGTGTGTGTCTGTGTGTGTGTGTGTGTGTGTGTGTGTGTGAGCTGCCCAGCTAAAAATAAGCCCTTTGTCTCTGGGAAGAGCAGCAGAGAGGTAGAGTGAGAGGACAACCTTTATGAGCCTGATCCAACTTCGAAACGCTACAGGAAGTTCACTGACAATGAGCACTCGACAGAAAGCTTACCTGCATGCCTCACAGCACAGGTGGGTGGGGGGGGGGGATCCCTATAGAGACCTCAGAGAAATTCAAAGAGGTATTAGAGGGAAATGGGACCATTTTATTACAAACTGAGATGCACATTATCTTGGAAAAAATATAGTGGTACATACCAGTAAATGACAAAAGAGATGACTGACAGTACAAAAGCACAGCAGACAATGGTGCTTTTAATATAAAGTCACTGATTCACAGTACATTTTTTTCCTAATTTTCCCTTTTGTTGCATGCACTGTTCCTCTCTCTCTCGGTTCAGGCCTCAGAAATTCAGCGTTTGTTCTCTTGTAACTTGTTCACTCAGCTCTAATGCTACCAGGGGACGTCCGGTGATTTGTAATAATTGCAGAAACTGCCAGTGATTTTCAAGAATCTGCAGCGTCTGTAATTTGTAAACTAAAAGTGCAAATTGCCTCCACGTTCTGTGAAGATAGAGCCCCCGGATAATACTAATCCTGTATGAATCAAACTCTGCAATTTCACTCGTAATGTGTTGTTTCTCCCTCCTCTTGGTTGCGTTCCGTCTATCATCCAAAAAAAAGGAGCGGGGAAAGAAAAGTCTTCCATCAGTTTTCAGATCAGTTTTTTCCACATTGTGTGGCCTTTCTCTGGACTTAGGTCCTGGTGACAGCAACCGAAAGCCGAAGTAAACTAAACGATCCTTCTTCAGCCACATGTGATGAGACCTAATCTACAGAACATGTTCATTTTCATTTAAACCTCACATGTTGCCAGTGAACAGCTCAGGTCTAGAACCTGTGACCATGTTGTTGACTGTCAGTCTTTTTAATACAAGCACCCGAGTGTGTGTGTGTGTTGCTTTCCATCACACACAGACGTTTCGACACCATCCTCTCCTCGTCCTTCTTCTCGTCCTCCTTCTCGTCTCAGAGAGGAGAGCTTCCCCCGTTCCCCGGCTGTCATCAGCATATAAAGTGAGCGATCCACCGATCGAACGGCAGAGGTGTCGTGGGCTTTGCTCTTTAACATTCCCGGACGCTTTGAAGAGCCACCTGTCTGCCTTCATGTCCGTCTCCCCTCTTACCTTCCCATCTTTAGAGGTGTGTTGTTGAGGCCGGATCGATGGCTCTCTACAACAGGACAGAGATGTGTGGAAAATATTCACAGCCTCTATCGATCAGCTGTGCTCAACAAACAGTAGCAATGGCAATTCAGGCCCATGGCATGCTGGGTTATTTTATTACTGTGCCTGAGACAAGACAGGCAGAGAGGGTGGAGGAGGGAGGGATGGGGGGAGGGATGAGGGGAGGGAGGGCTAATGTGGCATGGAAAATAGTCTGTTATGAAGCAATATTAGCCTTCGGGCCTTGAGCCACGCATATACATTCATACACACACACAAAGACACTATTTGTCTCTCTCTCTCTCTCTCTCTCTCACACACACACTTGAAGTCACAGCACAGAAGCACAGGCCCACCATGGCAACGCGTGAAGCATCAATAGTGTGATGAATTACCTCAATATCAGGATTGACTTGCATTCAGGCTTCGCCTCTTCATCCTAATAACCCCCCGAAATTTTCCACCTTAAATATACAGGATGGATGATACAGCACAGACTGGTGGGGTGGGTGGGGTGGGGTTGGGGGGGGGGGGTGGAAGGAGAGGGGGCACAGAGAACACGTGGATTCACATGACTGGTGAAAAAAACATTTATCTCATTGTGTTAATGACAAAGTTTTACAGAATAGTTGAGGTTTTTTTTGTCTCCATCATCTGGGCTCAATGTGCTGCCACAACTGTTTTTAATGCATGTGAGGGTGAAAGCAGCAGACCACAGATTTCATTTCCCCATCAAAAAGAATTTTCTCTGAAATATAAATATGTTGGTGACAGGTTCACTCTTACTTTTCTCTCTCTTTGTACAAAATGTCGATGATATAACGTGAGTCTGCAGGTGTTGACCAGTCACCACAGAGGCTGTGCAGAGCCTCAGTCTGGACCTGGGAATGATCCCTGGTCCTCTAAACCGCTCCCGTGTCCTCTGTTTGACCAAAACCCGAGTGAACGTCAGCGTCATACCTGAAAGGTGGAGAGACACCGAAACCTTCACTGTGCTGATGCAGCTGAGTCGACCAGCAACAACATGCAGCATCGTGCATTTTCTCACACGTGCATGTTTTTCATTGTTGGCCAATCAAATATGTGTACCATAGAGTTGGGCGGTATCCAAATTTTCATACCGTCAAACCTCCTCCACATTTTACCCCGGTACGCCGTATTACCGTGACCTGGGTTTCCGTTAAAATCCTGTGTTTTCTAACCTCGCCGGTCAAAACGTGAGAATTCCTTATTTCAGATTTCAGTGAAATCTCCCCTGAGTGGGCTGAACCGATATCGTGTGTGATCCCCGTCTCCAGTGTGCCAGCAGACAGGTGTCTCTCTGCAGAGCCGCATCCAAACAGCACCTACGGGATAATGTGCACTGTAAACTGTGCACTGCACACTTTGACTTTAATTCAGCTGCTGCAGCCTGTAGACAATTCACTGCAGCTAATACGTTATAATATATTAAAAGAATAATGTCAGGGGATCTTTTTCAGTTTGTTCATATAGTTTTATTACATATATAGGCTGTTTGAAAACGCATATAATGAACAGACTTTTTTATTTCCAGTTGGCAGCACGCCACGTTATTAAAATGGTATGAGCCAGTCCAGATGTTTTATCTGAGAATACTTTCTTTATATTCATGTTCAAAGAGCGCAGCTTTGTGCAGTGTTTATTTTAGAAGTTAGGCATAGGAGTCATTCGACAGCACTTATTTGATACAGCCTATACTTTTCAATAGAAAGATTCGAAATTGACATGCTTTGATATCATTCTTATATATCCTGCATATCATTTATCATTTTAAGCTCCATAAATTCAGATAATACAAACATTTAATAAAAACGTTTGTCCGGTAAATTGAAAACCTGCCGCTCACGTTGTTTTTCTAGTGGAAACCCTGAATTAAAAATGATGAACGTAAGGCTCAGACAGCGTCAGCAAACCGCTGGCGTGAAACCAGAAATACTGCCAAACTGCAGAAGTCGTGTTCTTCCATTGTCCATTTATTTCACTGGATGTTAGAATCTGACAGAGCTAAAGGACACAGAGACGGAGGAAAGAAAGCACCAGGTGTGGACAACAAGACGAAGAGCTGGAAATAAAAGGTTCTGAAAGAGAGAGAGGAGGAAAATGAAGAATGAGAGACATGACGATGATGTACACAGAGACTGAGATGAGATGGAAACAGACAGCAGTGTGGTGAGAGACAGATATTAGGTGTTAGAGAGGACAGGGGGACGGGAGGAAAAAAGACAAAGGCAGATGAAATTGAAGAGCAGAGAGAGACTGGCTCACTGTAAACACTCCGTCCTGCCTGTGTCTGTCTCCTAATGGCTCAGAAGAGTTTCCTCCTTCATGTCACGCTCTGCTGTGTTGGTGTTGTCATTATGGTGAAATGGAAAATGCTGGAATGGAGGAGTGGAGAGGAAGAAGCGGCGCGGTCCTGATGCAGCGTCGGGTTTTCTCTGCTCTGAGTTTCACAAACAAGGTGGAGGCGTGTTGAACAGCCTGGCAGGAAATCACAGACGCACAACTTCACTACACACTGAATAGTACTCACATATTACTACAGCACATTCGGCTTCACTACAGGAGCTCAGGTCTCCAGCAGGGATCACTGTTTGATACTCAGGACTCCCTGGATGAAGTGTGAGCACATACGTGGTTAATGCATGCATTTAGCGTGACGGAGTTATGTTTCAGTTAAACACAAACATTTTATTCAGAGATGAAACCGACGTTTTCAGTACAAAGAGTTCAGTGAAGATCACAGGCTGACGCTAACGCTGCAGGGAGGGGGCAACTGACTTCTGATCCACTTAATCCATCTGGTTTAGGATTTGAACATCTCACAGGCTCACTCCTCTCCCCTCCAGGTTAGTGCTGCCATAACAAGTACATTTATGAATTAAGCCTGAGCTGAGGTGACTTGTAGGCCAGCAGCTTATCTCTTGTTTGTGTGGCTTGAAGCAGCTTAGATGTACCTGCACAGCCCCCGGACATGACAGTTATTCATCACTGGAGCTCAGCCTCAATTTATCTCTTCATTCCTGGAGGCAGAGCAGAGAGGAATCAGCTCTCTTTCTCTAAACCATTTACATCTGCTGCTTTTATCCAAAGGTCCCGAAACAGAGTGGGAAAGACAGAAAACTGCAGGTTCTAGTTTCACCACCGTGTCCCAGGTTTGCCTCGTCTTTCTTATCATGTTTGAAATGAGACATTCATATGGAGCAACATTCTTATTGCAGTGTACATGATTCTAATATTATCCAACATTCATAATTCACATGCACACATGACTTGTCTTCTCAGGGGAAAGTGAGGCGATTGTCTGAACACTTGAACAAACTGTGAGTCCTGTGGTTCATGTTTGTCTCCTACCAGCAGTCAGCACTGGTTCCTGCTTCTTTCCAAATACGTTTAGTTTACTCAACTCAAGATTCAGCAGAAGTCCCAGCTGATACAGGAAGCATTCGGACACATCCTACCTGTTGACATCTGTAAATACTTTGTAGTTGAATTGAGTCTCAGCAGTATGGAGTGGTCACTGTGGCGTCTGCTGTTGTTTAGTTGGACACGTGACTTCCTGTGGGAGTGGGAAGGTGAAATGTCAGGACTCTGTCTCTTACACTTCTGTCTGACATCACTCCAGTCAGCACTCTGCCTTTTACTCTGATCCTTCACCAGATCTTCGTTACATGCTCCACAGCAAACCCAAGCCTTTTCATGTTGAGGGAAAGAGGCAAACTTTAAGTTAACAGAACTAAAGATCCTTTTTACACTTCACATATCAACAAGATGTGAAGTGAAATGAATAATACAACAGGAAACAACAAGGATGTAAACAAAGGTAATGCTCTGTAGCTAATTCAGCCTGTAGCTGCCTCACTAGTTTCACAAATGAGAAGCTTTTATTGTCGACATATTAATGTGATGTAACAACACAGAGATAAAATAAACAAGTAGTATAAAACCACACATACCTACACATACACATACACCCACATATAAAAATATATGCATATACATAAACATGAATAAATAAATATCTATACTTTGCTATGAATTCTGGGTGATTGGGTAGAAAAACATGGCTGACTCAAACCACTCAGCTCCCCTCGCTCCAGCAGACACGTCTGCTAACTCTTCCCTTCTCTCTACGTGCTCCACAGCACTGTTAGCAAACCACAAACTGTGAGCCATGTTTACCTCTTTTTTGTCATTTCTTGTCACAGGTCAGCAGGTGTCAGTAGTTGTTACCATGGAAACATGGCTCTTAGTACTGGATGGCTAACTTTTTATGCCTAAAATCAGTCTCAAGGCACTTTGCATACAGAGCATATCTACAGAGACACTTCCTACGACAGACATTTCCCCCAAGACCAGCATTTAATGACGGGGGCAAAGAAAAACTCCCTTTAACAGGTAGAAACTGTGAACAGAACCTGGCTGATGGAGGGAGGAGAGAGACTAATAGTAGGAATGATAATTAATGAGACTGGTAACTGGGGCAGCAGATCCAGACAACATTACAACCTCCACGCAGGCTTGTTCGCTGCATGTAGAGTAGAAGCAGCAGTTTCAGTCACTGCTATGTGACTTATATGGTGTCATGTGTATGTAATGTTGGTAGACTGGTTCAGACTTTACCCACCTGGGAATCGTGGGTAAAATTTGGCATGCTGTAGTCTGTCCTCAGCTTTGGTCGTATGCAGCGATTAGAAATAAAATCAGCAGGTGATCAGTTTGAGTTTAATAAGCCAGTTCACAGCATAAAGGTCCAATGTATTGTGTTTTACAGCTGCTGCCTGCAGACATCTCACACACAGAGCCAAGCTTATTTAATGACACATGCATGTTTGGTTTTAATGAAGCTTAGTGAATAGAGTGAACATTTGGACTGTGGCAGCATGAAGCTAAGACTGTTAACACTGTTACAGCGTGGCCCTGCAGCTAACGGCTGCTCTGCTGAACATGTCTGACACCCGCTATCTAATTTAAACAGCACAACATAATAATAAAATATACTGTGATACGATGGGATTTAATAAGTTGGTTAATTAACAGGCTGGTTGGGCAGAACAGGAGCCGCAGAGAGAAGACGACAGACGCCTCTCTGTTATAGATGGAACCTGAACTTTCTTTGGATCATTGACTAAATTTCTCAGATGCTAACATGAAATGAAACCACAGTGTTATGATGTGAAAACAGCAGCAGACATTTACTTTCCTGTCTAATGTGATTCATTTGTCCAGTTTCCCGGTGACTGTGTCATCGTGTAACACAGTAAACCTATAGATGCAGCTGTAAAGCTGCAGTAGAATGGAAATAATCACAATAATTAATATTAGAACCTGCGTCCTCTGACGTCCATAAGATCTTTATGGACCTCTTGGGCTTTTGAGAACTCTTGTTTTGGTCTCTTGAGTGCATTTCCTGTTTTATTGTGAAGCCGTGGCACTTATGTGTTTATTTACTTCCTGTCCTCTGTTGATTGTCTGCCCCGCCCTAATGTGGATCACCTGTTTACAGTGTGTGTAAGTCTGGATGCTGCTCCGTCTCTTTGTCAGTTCCACTGTGTTGTAGCTGAGTCTGTGTCGATACCTGTTTTGGCCCCAGAGTTTCTTCCTGTGCTCTCTGTCTGTACCTGTGCTCCTGCCTGTACCTGTGCTCCTGTCTGTACCTGTGCTCCTGTCTGTACCTGTGCTCCTGCCTGTACCTGTGCACCTGTCTGTACCTGTGCTCCTGTCTGTACCTGTGCTCTCTGTCTGTACCTGTGCTCCTGCCTGTACCTGTGCTCCTGTCTGTACCTGTGCTCCTGTCTGTACCTGTGCTCCTGCCTGTACCTGTGCACCTGTCTGTACCTGTGCTCCTGTCTGTACCTGTGCACCTGTCTGTACCTGTGCTCCTGTCTGTACCTGTGCTCCTGCCTGTACCTGTGCTCTCTGTCTGTACCTGTGCACCTGTCTGTACCTGTGCTCCTGCCTGTACCTGTGCACCTGTCTGTACCTGTGCTCCTGCCTGTACCTGTGCACCTGTCTGTACCTGTGCTCCTGCCTGTACCTGTGCTCTCTGTCTGTACCTGTGCACCTGTCTGTACCTGTGCTCCTGCCTGTACCTGTGCTCCTCCTGCCTGTACCTGTGCACCTGTCTGTACCTGTGCTCCTGCCTGTACCTGTGCTCTCTGTCTGTACCTGTGCACCTGTCTGTACCTGTGCTCCTGCCTGTACCTGTGCTCCTGCCTGTACCTGTGCACCTGTCTGTACCTGTGCTCCTGCCTGTACCTGTGCTCCTGCCTGTACCTGTGCTCTCTGTCTGTACCTGTGCACCTGTCTGTACCTGTGCTCCTGCCTGTACCTGTGCTCCTGCCTGTACCTGTGCACCTGTCTGTACCTGTGCTCCTGCCTGTACCTGTGCTCTCTGTCTGTACCTGTGCACCTGTCTGTACCTGTGCTCCTGCCTGTACCTGTGCTCCTGCCTGTACCTGTGCACCTGTCTGTACCTGTGCTCCTGCCTGTACCTGTGCTCCTGCCTGTACCTGTGCTCTCTGTCTGTACCTGTGCACCTGTCTGTACCTGTGCTCCTGCCTGTACCTGTGCTCCTGCCTGTACCTGTGCACCTGTCTGTACCTGTGCACCTGTCTGTACCTGTGCTCTCTGTCTGTACCTGTGCTCCTGCCTGTACCTGTGCACCTGTCTGTACCTGTGCTCCTGCCTGTACCTGTGCACCTGTCTGTACCTGTGCTCTCTGTCTGTACCTGTGCTCCTGCCTGTACCTGTGCACCTGTCTGTACCTGTGCTCTCTGTCTGTACCTGTGCACCTGCCTGTACCTTTGCTCCTGCCTGTACCTGTGCTCCTGCCTGTACCTGTGCTCTCTGTCTGTACCTGTGCACCTGTCTGTACCTGTGCTCCTGCCTGTACCTGTGCTCTCTGTCTGTACCTGTGCACCTGTCTGTACCTGTGCTCCTGCCTGTACCTGTGCACCTGTCTGTACCTGTGCTCCTGCCTGTACCTGTGCTCTCTGTCTGTACCTGTGCACCTGTCTGTACCTGTGCTCCTGCCTGTACCTGTGCACCTGTCTGTACCTGTGCTCCTGCCTGTACCTGTGCACCTGTCTGTACCTGTGCTCTCTGTCTGTACCTGTGCTCTCTGTCTGTACCTGTGCACCTGTCTGTACCTGTGCTCCTGCCTGTACCTGTGCACCTGTCTGTACCTGTGCTCCTGCCTGTACCTGTGCTCCTGCCTGTACCTGTGCTCTCTGTCTGTACCTGTGCACCTGTCTGTACCTGTGCTCCTGCCTGTACCTGTGCACCTGTCTGTACCTGTGCTCCTGCCTGTACCTGTGCTCTCTGTCTGTACCTGTGCACCTGTCTGTACCTGTGCTCCTGCCTGTACCTGTGCACCTGTCTGTACCTGTGCTCTCTGTCTGTACCTGTGCTCTCTGTCTGTACCTGTGCACCTGTCTGTACCTGTGCTCCTGCCTGTACCTGTGCACCTGTCTGTACCTGTGCTCCTGCCTGTACCTGTGCTCCTGCCTGTACCTGTGCTCTCTGTCTGTACCTGTGCACCTGTCTGTACCTGTGCTCCTGCCTGTACCTGTGCACCTGTCTGTACCTGTGCTCCTGCCTGTACCTGTGCTCTCTGTCTGTACCTGTGCACCTGTCTGTACCTGTGCTCCTGCCTGTACCTGTGCTCCTGCCTGTACCTCCTCCTGTAACGAACTGATGAAGCCCATTAGATAAGAGGTGAAACGTCTTCCCAGACAAATATAAGTCCAGTTGCCTTCGATTCAATTTGAGAAAGAGATTACAATGACCTGGATGAATGAGAACATTCACAGACGCCTCCTTGTTTTGTCTTCTGCGTTTGATCCTCGTGTTCCTGTGTGCTTAGCCTTGTTGCTGTGTTGTTCCCTCCACGTCAGAGTCCCTGAGTTTTCTGTTGAGTTTGTGTTCCAGTGTTCGGCTCCTTCGTAGCTGGGCTTTGTTTTCATCTGTCCACCGTCGGTGTCCTTCCCTCGTGTTCCCTGATTTCAGCTGCATCATAACACACAGGTTGTGTTTGATTGCACTTTTTGACCCAAAGCAGGTTCCACAGTTAAAATGTTTTGTTGAATGCTTTGTCTAAATGCACTGAACATTTGAACACCACAGACTGTCATACAGATGTACAGTCAGGTTTGACTCAGGGTTTGATGTAAGAAAACGCCGAATCATAGTCACTGTTACTTTCTGTTACTCTCTCAGTCTCAGTGAGAGTCCCTGAATAAATAATGCAAAGAATCCAACTTCATTTGGAGTAAAAGCAGATTAAGATAAAAATAAAAGTGGTTTGTCCCACAGTAACACGTGTGAGCAGGCGTCAGGGTCATCGTTTCCCACATTTCTCTCAGTGCTGGAAAAGGAAACTCTGCAGAAGATAAACCAGATAAACCAGTGTCCAACACAGACAGAGCCTCATCATTTCTCTGCTGCAGAACCAGCAGGACTGCAGCTCACTGTATCCAGCAAGTCATTATACAGGAGTACAACAGTGTGTACTACACACACACACACACACACACACACACACACACACACACACACACAGAGCGAGGAGAGTCATTTGAGGAACTACTGTGGAGATCCTGCAGTGGCTGTACTTTTCACCGAAGACTAGAAATGTGTGTGTCTGTGTGTGTGTGTGTGTGTGTGTGTCTCTGTGTGTGTCTGTGTGTTTGTGTGTGTGTGTTTGTGTGTATATACAAGCCGGTCTGGAAAGCTGCCAGTAAATTCCGGAGCTGTGTCGGCTAACAGTCGTCAAGCTAATTACCTTCTCGAACACAAAGCCTGATAAGAAAGACATGCTGACAATAGGACAGCAAGCTGAGAGAGAGAAAGAACGACAGAAAGCACAGAAACAAAGGGAAAGGAGGGAGAGATGATGAGAGGAGGGAACATCAAACACGTGAGACGGTGATGCAGAGAAAAAGAACTTTCAACTTTTAGGATTGTGTGATGCAGATTTAGAATTTGTGCGGGGGACACATCAGAACCCAGATCCAAACAGCCAAGCAGGATGACAAGTGAAATGCACAACACACACACACACACACACGGGTCGGCTTAGTGCACGTTAACTCGGCATTACACTCGTTTCCAGCCATCAGCCCCCATCACATCTGTGAAAGCAGAATCACATTCACTGCCTGGATCAGCACTTCCACTCTTCTTCTGTGTGTGTGACACACTCGCAGTGTGCAGGGGGGGTCAGCTGACACACTGCATGTGTGTGTGTGTGTGTGTGTGTGTGTGACACACTCGCAGTGTGCAGGGGGGGTCAGCTGACACACTGCAGCGTCTGTGATCATTAAAAACAGTAGAAAATGGCTAAAACAGTCAGGTGTGAACGGATGAGTGGATTATCTGCTGAGGGATGTGCCTATGCAGCAGCTCATTTGCATTTTCTACCCATGTTTCTAATTTTCTGAGCCGTCAGCATCACAATGGGACCTGGTTTACCAAACACGTAGGTGTGTTTGGTTTCAAGTCTCTGAAGAAAGGAGACAATTATTCACAGTTTCTTTGGCTGTTTGTGATTCCAGTTAAAGTTTGTGCTGCATTTTGAATTCAGTGCATCTGGAGTGGTGGAAAGAGGGAAGCTGAGAGAGAGAGAGAGAGAGAGAGAAACGAAAGTTAGAGAAACTGATGGAACAAGAAGTAAACTGTGTGTGTGTGTGTGTGTGTGTGTGTGTGTGTGTGTGTGTGTGTGTTTGTGTGAAGGATAAGCCGTTTGTCAGACAGCACTGTTTACCTCCCTGACTGTCTAGAATGCTCTCCTCCCTCCATCCCTCTCTCCCTCCATCTTCAGCAGAGAGAGACTACAACACTGGATCTTCTTTAATGAAACCACATCACAACAAGGTGGAAGATAAAATAACCACAAACACGTTTTACACACGTGAACACACACAGACGACCGCTCACACACGTCTAATAATAAGAGCAAACTGATGCGTTTCATGAAAAGAGCCCACATCTGAATCACAACAGAGAAACACGGGAGACATAAGGTGTCAGGTTTAACAGGAGGAGAGGGGAGGGCAGAGCCGGGGAAGTGTGGAGGAGAGAGGTGGAGGCTAACGAACACAGGAAGCAGAGGAGAGGCAGGTGCTGCTCACTGTTCTGATCAGAGCAACGTGAACAGCAAAACAGCCCAGAGACGACTGGATCCGCTTTCTGTCTTATCGTAGATGAATCCAGACCACGCACACACTCTGTCACACTCATCCTCTTCATGCTGAACATCTGGGTTTCTCCTGACAGCAGCAGCTGGCAGCAGGTTTGGTCTCTGCAGCAGAAAAATGGATGGAGGGAGGCGACATTTTGTTTTTCTGCTGTTTCCTCCGGAGAACAGCTCTGTGCTGCAGGAGGGTTCCTCCTGTTCTCCCACTGTTAGAATACATTTGAGTTCCTTGTCAAATTTAAGGCCACTCTGCTGTTTCTTAAACGTGTTGAAGTATCTGTGTTTACGTATCGACCAGTAACTGTTTAGTCTTTTCTGTTTCATCCTCACGTGAGTAATACACACTGTAAATCCATTACATGCAGTTCAGCTGAATGAATATTGAGCTGCTTCGTCCCGTTTGAACATTCATGACAGTTCTGTGTAAACTGCTTACGTCAAAGCAAAGCCACACCATTAGGAAGCGTTTTCAGAGACTGTTATAGCACCAAGGGTTTTAACAGAAACATATTCTGAACTGAGGGACCTAATGAGCTTTTTGACGGTGCTTAAGGACACGGGGACTGATGAGAAGAGACACACGCTGATAATACAACAACAGAAAATCACAATGTCCTTTTTCTGTCTTTTATCTGAAAATAGGAGCAAAAGTTGAAGTTTTCCAGGCAAATTGACTTAAGAATGCACATTTATACCAACAGCCTGGGGAGCAGCATCAGAGGGAGCGTTGCATTAATTCATAACTCAGGGCTGTTTTACTATTCTAACACAGTCTCACCAGTCTGTGTTTGGAAATAGGACAAAAGTGATATAAAATTAGAAGAAGAATCAACCCCCAGCGTTGCATTATCTTCATGGGCTGATCAGAAGTCAGGAGTTAACGGAAGCTTTGATAATGGCTGATGTAACGAGATGTGTAGTCGGCGTTGTAGCTGCTGCTGTGTTTGCCCTGCTGCCCTTTTACTACACTAACAGGCACAGTGTGCACAGGGTTTCCAGAAGCATCCAGAAGCATCCAGCAACAACCTGAATGCAAAATCGTCCATTAAAGTGGACCTCCCTCACTCTACACCTCCACTTCCATCCATCCTCCTCTGCTTCTCTCTGGCTTTTATTGTTTTCTTTTCACACTCGTCTTTTAGTTTCTTCTCTCTTCTCCTTTTCCTTTTCTTGTTTCTCTGCATTTCTTCTTTCCCAGCTGTGTTCTTTACACCTGAGCCCCGAGCTGGCTGCTTATATCACACACACACACACACTAATACATGAACACACAGACAATCAATAGGAATTCACAGAGCATGTTCATGCTAATGCTAAGACATAACACCAATATAGTGACAGGTGTATGTGTGTCTGTTGACGCCGTCATAGTACAAGTGTGATGGTTTAGTAGCGGTCTGCCTCTGCCTGTGTGATAAGAGGATAGAGAAACCTGTGAGTGTGTGTGTGTGTGTGTCTGTGTGTGTGAGTGGAGCTGTGAGTTTAGAAAACGTCTGTGTACTTGAACTTATTCATAAAGTCTCATTGTGTGTTGTTCCCACTGTGTGTGTGTGTGTGTGTATACACCTTCTGTATGTATGTATACATTCTGTATGCACCTTTTTAGACTGCTGATGTGTGTGTGTGTGCGTGCGTGTGTCGGACAGCAGAGGGATTTAGCCAGCAGGAGGAGATGGATGGCCGCCCGGTGATGGAGGCGGTTGCCGGGTGACAGTTGGGGGTGACTTAGCGACCTGCAGCTGAATTACTTTCTAGGAGGAGAGAGCAAAGCAAAGCTTAAGATAGCACCATACTTATCTACTATAACTCATGGGGGGGGGGGTTTGGGGATGAAGGGTGAGACATGCAACAAGGGATCTCGTGGTGGAAAGGAAAGGAAAAGATGGAGAAAGGAAAGGAAAGAAGGATGTAATAGAGGAAATTTCAGAAGTTGTAGAGGAGGTGAAGGAAAGAGAGAAGAGAAGAGCAACGAGGGGAGAGTGGGGGACATCAGGGGATGGAAAAGAAAAGAGGAATGGAAAAAGGTGAGAGGAGAAGGTGGAAGAAGGTAAGACAGGAGAGAAGGGAGGAGAAGAGATGTTGGAAACAATGAGCAGATGTGTGGTGAGGAAAGAGAAGAAAAGCAGGAGGAAACACGTGGGTTCAGTTGTTATATACTCAGAAAACTCCACAATCCCACTGAGGACAGATGTTCCCGATTCACACTGGAACTGGACCCAGGCCTGGTCCTGGGCCTGGACCCGGAACTGGGCCTGGGCCTGGACCCGGACCCGGACCCGGAACTGGGCCTGGACCCGGGCCTGGTCCTGGGCCTGGACCCCGGAACTGGGCCTGGGCCTGGGCCTGGGCCTGGGCCTGGACCCGGACCCGGAACTGGGCCTGGACCCGGGCCTGGGCCTGGACCCGGGCCTGGTCCTGGGCCTGGACCCAGAACTGGGCCTGTGCCTGGACCCGGAACTGGGCCTGGACCTGGAACTGGGCCTGGGCCTGGACCCGGACCCGGACCCGGAACTGGGCCTGTGCCTGGACCCGGACCCGGACCCGGACCCGGAACTGGGCCTGGACCCGGACCCGGACCCGGAACTGGGCCTGTGCCTGGACCCGGAACTGGGCCTGGGCCTGGGCCTGGACCCGGACCCGGACCCGGAACTGGGCCTGGACCCGGGCCTGGTCCTGGGCCTGGACCCCGGAACTGGGCCTGGGCCTGGGCCTGGACCCGGACCCAGACCCGGAACTGGGCCTGGACCTGGAACTGGGCCTGGGCCTGGAACTGGGCCTGGGCCTGGACCCGGACCCGGACCCGGAACTGGGCCTGTGCCTGGACCCGGACCCGGACCCGGAACTGGGCCTGGACCTGGAACTGGGCCTGGGCCTGGACCCGGACCCGGAACTGGGCCTGTGCCTGGACCCGGAACTGGGCCTGGGCCTGGGCCTGGACCCGGACCCGGACCCGGAACTGGGCCTGGACCCGGGCCTGGTCCTGGGCCTGGACCCCGGAACTGGGCCTGGTCCTGGGCCTGGACCCGGACCCAGACCCGGAACTGGGCCTGGACCTGGAACTGGGCCTGGGCCTGGAACTGGGCCTGGGCCTGGACCCGGACCCGGACCCGGAACTGGGCCTGTGCCTGGACCCGGACCCGGACCCGGAACTGGGCCTGGACCTGGAACTGGGCCTGGGCCTGGACCCGGACCCGGAACTGGGCCTGTGCCTGGACCCGGAACTGGGCCTGGGCCTGGGCCTGGACCCGGACCCGGACCCGGAACTGGGCCTGGACCCGGGCCTGGTCCTGGGCCTGGACCCCGGAACTGGGCCTGGGCCTGGGCCTGGACCCGGACCCAGACCCGGAACTGGGCCTGGACCTGGAACTGGGCCTGGGCCTGGAACTGGGCCTGGGCCTGGACCCGGACCCGGACCCGGAACTGGGCCTGTGCCTGGACCCGGACCCGGACCCGGAACTGGGCCTGTGCCTGGACCCGGAACTGGGCCTGGACCTGGAACTGGGCCTGGGCCTGGACCCGGACCCGGACCCGGAACTGGGCCTGTGCCTGGACCCGGAACTGGGCCTGGACCCGGGCCTGGTCCTGGGCCTGGACCCCGGAACTGGGCCTGGGCCTGGGCCTGGACCCGGACCCAGACCCGGAACTGGGCCTGGACCTGGAACTGGGCCTGGGCCTGGGCCTGGGCCTGGACCCGGACCCGGACCCGGAACTGGGCCTGTGCCTGGACCCGGAACTGGGCCTGGACCCGGACCCGGAACTGGGCCTGGGCCTGGGCCTGGACCCGGACCCGGAACTGGGCCTGGACCCGGAACTGGGCCTGGACCCGGGCCTGTGGGATCTGTCGTCAGTCATCCGTTTACCTTCAGCAGTACAGGTAACTGATAAATGACCTTCGCTCACACACACTCACTATCTCTAACACTCTCTAACACACATCTATGTAGACAGACAGTTTGTCACACACACACACACACACTGACTGACACTGACAGATGGCAGGTTGTTGGATTGAATGCAGCGACGGCAGTGCCACTTCACGTGTTGTTTCCATGGTGAGGGGCGTTGCCCGGAGAAACCATTTCATGGCAGAAACTGAGATTGAGTTTCTCCTTCGCGGCGGTGACAGATAACAAGACCTTGGCAATCAGATCCCGACAGTATCAAACGCTCGGCCGTCACTCAGAGCTGACAGACGACTGTAGGCGGACGGATGTAGGACAGATGATCCTGCTAGGAGACAAGGACACAGGAGATATCAGAGGAGATAGGATACAAGGAGGCAGAGGGGCTGCAGGTGGCGCCGTATCTGTTAGACGAAAACAACATGAACATATGTAACTGAAATCTTCTTGGTCATATTGGAGGAGAATGTTGATAAGTTTGTCTGGAAAGATGTAAAAAGAGGAGTTTGGGTTTTTAACTAATCTCTTCCTTCTTTCATGAGGGCAGTCAACCCACGATGCACTGAGAGTGACCCCTGAGCCTGTGTATTAAATGTTCAGGTTCATTAAATCAGGCTTACAGGATGTATGTCATCTCCATGATGGATCCATGTAAACCTGTCTCAGTTTAATGCCAGTGGGAGGCGACTGGCAGCTTCTATGGCGGAGCAGTGGGTGTTCAGGCCAGGTGATTTTTGACGAACCCGTTTCTTGATCATTGAAAGTGAAGGTCGGTCTGTGGTCACGTTACAGCTCAGATTCACTGGTTTCATGAATCTGGAAGCTGTGTATTTGTCCATATGTTTTCTCGTGAGATCTTGTATGTTCACATGATCGTGCACATTGACTGCGTGTGTGAAAATCAGGCAGTTATGAGCCGATCATGTTTCCCAGCATGGCCTCTTTATTAAAGCTGCTGACTAAGAGATAAGCTTATTGACATGGAGTCAGTGGAGCTTCCTGGAAAGCTGATCTGCTCAGGAAGGAGGCTGCTGAGAGTCTAAAGGCCTCACAGCCCCATCACGCCTGGTAGCTAACGTCCCTCATGCAGAAGAACAAACCTCCACTGTTGCTTTTCATTTAAAATCTTTACTCCTGATTATGTTAATGCCGCGGATCCGATGTCTGTGTAACTGATCAGAACTTGGTTATACTTCTCCTCCGAGTCGTTCAGCCTCCTTCATTTGATTTAGCTTTTTCCCTAATGTGATCTGTGGCTCAACAACAGAAGCCAGAAGCAGACTGACAGTCTTCAGTGTTTCAGCGTCTCTTAGCTGACAGGCCTTTGAAATGTCTCAGCACCGAAGACATGTCCCCTGTATGAACCACAGACGTTTGGAGTCGAGTCGTATGTTGGTTCTGAGACTTGCACGTCAAAGGTTTCACCTGATTTACCAACAATAAAACTCAGTAATATCCTTTAAAACAAACACAGCTTAGCTTCCTGGTTAGCTCAGTTGGTAGCGTGTGAGGCTCAGTCTGTAGGGGTCGTGGGTTCGAACCCCACTCTGGGTGGCACCACCTCCCGTGGGTGATCTGAACCTGAGACAATGTTGTTTCAGTGTTTTTCCTTAGTTTTTGAAATGTTCTCAGTTCAGTGCACGTTGATGTTGAGTGTGAGGTCAGTTCACTCGCACCGTCACATCCTGTGTGACAGTGTGACATCACATTTCCTCATGTTAAACACAGAACATGCAAAGCGTGAAAAATAGAAACATGAGTGAAGAACTGATGGAGGGACACTGAAATTCAATGGTACGTTGAAGCTCAAGGATTTACAGTGTGGACTGCACTCACACAAACACACAACATTTAACACACAAAATGTACAGAACAAACAAACGTCCATGGATTCATTTTGTTCAGAAATTTCCACTGTACATAAACAACAAACAAGCTGTACACACACTCCGGACATTGTTTATTTGTTTGGAAGAAGCAAAGTACAGGAAGTCACTTTGCAGTAAATAAAGTGGCAGAGTGTGAAATCTGTAGTTACACAAACATGTACACAAAAGGCTGTAAACACACACAAACACAAATAAGCCAAGACCCTGTGTATGTGTACACATGTTCCTAACACAGTGATGCACACACACGACTGCAAGGAGATAACACACAGACACACACACAACGGGGCATACACTGCACTGCATACACTGCAGAGGAATCTCTGCTAAAGCCACTGAGCATAATGTGAATAAATACACAGCTCATTACAACAACCAGCTGTAACATGGACACACACAGCTCAGCATCACTGCAGTGTGTCTGACAGTGTGTGTGTGCATGTGTGTGTCTGACAGTGTGTGTGTGCATGTGTGTCTGACAGTGTGTGTGTGCATGTGTGTGTCTGACAGTGTGTGCATGTGTGTGTCTGACAGTGTGTGTGTGCATGTGTGTGTCTGACAGTGTGTGCATGTGTGTGTCTGTCTGACAGTGTGTGCATGTGTGTGTCTGACAGTGTGTCTGACAGTGTGTGTGTGTGCATGTGTGTGTCTGACAGTGTGTGTGTGCATGTGTCTGACAGTGTGTGTGTATGTGTGTGTCTGACAGTGTGTGTGTGCATGTGTGTGTCTGACAGTGTGTGTGTATGTGTGTGTCTGACAGTGTGTGTGTATGTGTGTGTCTGACAGTGTGTGTATGTGTGTGTCTGACAGTGTGTGCATGTGTGTGTCTGACAGTGTGTGCATGTGTGTGTCTGTCTGACAGTGTGTGCATGTGTGTGTCTGACAGTGTGTCTGACAGTGTGTGTGTGTGTATGTGTGTGTCTGACAGTGTGTGCATGTGTGTGTCTGTCTGACAGTGTGTGCATGTGTGTGTCTGACAGTGTGTGTGTATGTGTGTGTCTGACAGTGTGTGTGCATGTGTGTGTCTGACAGTGTGTCTGACAGTGTGTGTGTGTGTATGTGTGTGTCTGACAGTGTGTGCATGTGTGTGTCTGTCTGACAGTGTGCATGTGTATGTCTGACAGTGTGTGTGTATGTGTGTCTGACAGTGTGTCTGACAGTGTGTGCATGTGTGTGTCTGACTGTGTGTGTGTATGTGTGTGTGTCTGACAGTGTGTGTATGTGTGTATGTGTGTGTCTGACAGTGTGTGCATGTGTGTGTCTGTCTGACAGTGTGCATGTGTATGTCTGACAGTGTGTGTGTATGTGTGTCTGACAGTGTGTCTGACAGTGTGTGCATGTGTGTCTGACTGACTGTGTGTGTATGTGTGTGTGTCTGACAGTGTGTGTATGTGTGTATGTGTGTGTCTGACAGTGTGTGCATGTGTGTGTCTGTCTGACAGTGTGTGTGTATGTGTGTGTCTGACAGTGTGTCTGACAGTGTGTGCATGTGTGTGTCTGACTGTGTGTGTGTATGTGTGTGTGTCTGACAGTGTGTGTATGTGTGTATGTGTGTGTCTGACAGTGTGTGCATGTGTGTGTCTGTCTGACAGTGTGTGTGTATGTGTGTGTCTGACAGTGTGTGTGCATGTGTGTGTCTGACAGTGTGTCTGACAGTGTGTGTGTGTGTATGTGTGTGTCTGACAGTGTGTGCATGTGTGTGTCTGTCTGACAGTGTGCATGTGTATGTCTGACAGTGTGTGTGTATGTGTGTCTGACAGTGTGTCTGACAGTGTGTGCATGTGTGTGTCTGACTGTGTGTGTGTATGTGTGTGTGTCTGACAGTGTGTGTATGTGTGTGTCTGACAGTGTGTGTGCATGTGTGTGTCTGACTGTGTGTGTGTTGCCCTCTGTAAGACGCTATGATTCATTCAGGCCAGGTGAATGCTGGGAAACAGGCGAAGCTCAGATCAACGTTTCCTGTGCTTGTGTTGTTGGTGCACGTGAATGTTCCGTGCATGTAAATGTTGTAATTGTTTACCTGCAGCTGCTTTATGATCACCTCCAAAAAACAAACCTCAGCGGTCTCATTAGCATTTAGCGACTCCCCCTAATAAGAGTTTAGTGATCACGATGAAAACGTTTGGAATGTGAGCTCACACTGAGGCTCTGAGTGACCCACATACACAAACTCCTCATTCTGAACTCTGCCAAGCACCAAGTGCTGAGATCGAAGGCAAACAGGAGCAAGAGAGTGGACATGAAAACCGAACGTGTTTTTCTAAAGAGAACACATTCCTCCAAGTGTAATGTTTGAATCTCTTCCTCGCTGGCTTTCTTCAGTTCAACATTCACGAAGGTCGACACATAAATGACGCTTTGCAGTGATTTCCAGTAAGATAATAACAGAGAGCTGCAGCTTTTCCTTTGAGTCCCAGCAGCTGAACCTTCCCTCAGAGGTTTTGATGTAGGACTGAAACACCTTCCACAGCGTGAATATAATTTTCCTCCTTCCTCCCTGATGTGAAACTTGAACCCAGCAGCACCAGTTTGATTTCCTTTGTTCCCAGCCTTCCATGCCAGCAGCGTAACAGCACGACGTACTGTAACTGTTCATTCCTCAGACCATATTTGTTGCAGGAGTGGCAGCTCCTCTGTAATTACAGCTGACACTTGACAGCTGCTTGTGTAACACAGTCAGGATTTTTGCTGAACTCACTCCTGAGATTGAAATAATATCTTTTTTTCCCATTTACAGAACAGCAGCCATGACAGTTGTTGGCAGAGATGATTCTTTGTTCCTTTTTTGTCATAGTGCTAAAATGTTTCTCTGTGGAGACTCAATATATCACAAAGAAGAAAAACATCTGCTGAGTCTGGTTTAGTTTTCCAGTCGTTTTCCAGAAACTCCCAGAATCTGTGTCTGCGTCTCACAGTGGTTCATAGGCAGAGCTCGCTCATTTGAAACGTACCAATCGATGAAAGTTACAGTCATGTGACGCCGGTCTGATCCCAACAGTTCTCACATCAGTCTGTCGCCAACGTCCTGTTTCCGTCTCCATCAGCTGAGGACACTTAGACTGCTGCTAATCTCACGTCCTATGCTTACTGACATAACTACTGTTTTTTAAATTGCAGTTACTGTCCATGAAGCAGGAGCAGGTCATCGTTATTTGAAGGCTTTGTCACGTCTAACATGCAAAACGGTGATGATCAGGTATCTGGATGTAGTGAAGTCATTTTATTTATAAAGTTAAAAGCAAACAGCTCTGTCCAGAGGGACAATCAGATAAACTCCAAAACATAAGGAAAATAAGATGAAAGCTGGAAATACACAGAATGACTGACAGATAAAAAAACAAAAAAAAAAACAGAATTGTCACAAATGTCCAAAAAAAAAATGTACTAAAGTTTTAAGATTTTCAGAACACACTGTAAATTGTGTGTAAAGTGTAGGTCACTGTACACACACACACTTTTTATCACAGGAGCAGCGTTCCCCATCGCCGTCATTATTATTCCACTGATTAATATCAACGTTCCTGGTGTTTCTGTTGGAATGTTTGCAAGTTGGATGTTAATCTTTCCATCCCCCATCATGCTGCTGAGCTGCTCGCCGCACGTTCAGCGTGCAGTCAGACTATAGCTAATCTTTTCTCACGTAGCTCAGAGCCATGCTTTAGCTAGCGCTGATCTCTTAGCCTGCAGCCTTAGCCCGTGCCAAAGCTAATCCTGTTTTGTGTATCAGCAGGCCATGCTAACGCTAATGTGCTGTTGTGTAGTCGCGCTAATGCTAATCCAGCTGTCAGTCAGAAGTGCTGACGGGCGTGAAGATGAGAAGAGTCTCTGTGAGACACCTGTCTGCTGCTCACTGTGGTCCAACACTCTTATCTCCTGCTTCTCACCTTCTCTGACGTTTCTGAGCCGACCTTTTTACATCTGCATTCTCTGCCCTCTTTCTCTCACTTCATCCCTCTGTATCTCTGTCCTCGTCCATCCGTCTTTCCTGAAAGCGTAGCACGTAAAGGTAGATGCTTAACCTCACATAAACTTTTGCTTTTTCAGCTTCTTGAAAACTTCATACACATTAATTATACTAAAAAAGAATTTATGCTTAAACTACCAGGACGTAAACCTTCATTTTCATCGCTGGTTTTGAGACTCATCCCTGTAAAGAATTCAAAAAACTAAATACAAGTAATGTTGGTATGTAAAGGGTTTTTGACATTTGATGTCTTGCTCGTCTTGTTGAAGCCACTTCACTTTGGTTTTTGGACGTGTAGCTCTGACTTAGATCTGCTGGAAGTGTCCTGATCTCCTCTTCCCCCCACTTATCTGCTGTTTATTTAATTCTCTGGCTAGACAGCTTCCTGTCACTGCTAAAATTCCCTGCTTTCTCATGTCTGAGCAAAACAGCTTGAAGTTTCCCCCAGTGATGCAACATACAGCGTCTTCCTCCTTCTTCCTCCCACTAACTCTCTCTACAGACACTCTTTCATGTTCTTTTCAGCTTAGTTTTCATGAGCACTGTTGTTTTTCTGCCATCGTCCATCATGTTGTGTTTTAAAGTCATTTAGATTTTTTTATCTAATTCAGCTGCAGCTTATCATCGGGCCTTTCTTGTATTTTTCGTTTTTGTTTTGCTCGTCTTCTGTCATTTATCTCCGCTGCACAAATTGTGTTTCTGCTGTGGCTGAATTTATCACTTTGTTTAATTACCTCACTTCTGTCTGTTATGACCACGCAAACTAAATTACCTAAAGTAAACAGAAGCACATCCCTGCAGGCACAGAGCCAATGCAAGTTAATACATTTATAAAATGGGATTTCTTCAAACAAGAAAATATCAGACACACACACACACACATATATACATATATATATATAATTTGGCAATGCATAGAATGTGATGTAACTATTCCTCTGAAGGGTGAACAGTCACCTACGCTACACCTACACCACCCTGACATCACACTTAGAGATGGTGTGTCTGTGATGTTCACTGTGTTCCAGGAGTTATTCTGTGAAGAAATGTTAAAATTTATTTATTTATTTATTTTTATTTTATTTATTTTTTTTTGTTTGTTTACCCGCTTTCCCTTCACCTTCCTTGTCAACTTCACTTAGCAGTTTCTTGTATTTCCCAGCATGCCTTAGGAAACACCCAAGAGGGCAAACATGAACAATCAGCTGCAGGTTTCAGTGCGTAGGTGGACGGAATGATGTGGAAAGTCAGAGAGAGTTTTTCTCGCTGAGAAAAGCGAGAGTCGTGCCTTTTACTCCGTGCACGTCTTTTTCCTCTGCTCAGGCTGCAGAAAGCTGCATCTCTTCCTCTCATCTCATCGCTTTTTTCCCTGATTGTTGAATGTTGGAGGGAATGTCAGCAGCTCCAGACAAAACTCTGCCAGAATGTTGACTATTAAAAACACAAGGAAACTCAAAGGGGAAAAAAAACACCAAAATCTCATCATAAAAATGGCAACGACAGCTTTTAAAGCACAGCACCGTCATTTCTGACCTCTCATCCTGAACATGAGGTGGATTCATTCATTTAGATCATAAATCATCAAGTTTAAACAGCACTTGACCTCGTTAGCTCTGGGGTTGTAGAAGCTACCAGACTTTGATCTAGAAAACGGCTTAAACACTTAAACAACGCTGATCAATTGTCAGAGCAGTTGCCAATTATCTGTCAATCATCTATGAAAAACAGTTCCTGAAGCTGCAGCACCATCAGAGGTGAACAGGTGGATCCACCGCATCGTTACAGACCAGTTCAATGTGAAGCAGGAACTGCTTTGATGAAGCTATTACATGTGAAGGTTTTTACTACACAGTGAAATACGGTGGGCAAGAAGTGAAATGGCTGAAATGATGATAATATACAGTAATATAATATCATTTAAAGAGGATAATAAACACTAATAAATGCTGTGAGGTGTTGATCCTGCTGAGGAACAGCTCACAGCCCCGAGGGGAAGGCCAGAAAGGCGAGAGATGGGAGGGGGGATGGAGGAAAGAAGCTTTGGGAATGCTAATGAATTAATGATGCAACGTATTGACATTTCTCTCTTTCTCCTTTCCATCCCTGCACTCCTTCCTGTTCTGTTTCCACCTCCCTCTCCTCCTCCTCGCTCTCTGCTTCCCTGCAGGTAGGAGGCTGTCCTTGTTAGCTTGTCATCCTGTTGTAACCTTGAGGCCAGTGATGTGACTGGAATGTGAATTCACCATTAAAGGCCTGACTCCACCCGAGGACTTCCTGCTTCAGCGAGAGGCTCAGGTAGGTCGCTCATAAAGGAATTTTTAACGTGTTAATTCTCTGTGTGGTTTGATTATGTTTGTGGAATAATTACAAACGGTGACAGAGCAGCAGAGCAGCAAACAACCTGGCAAATGTTCCATATTCCAATAAGGCCCAGTAAAGTTAGTCTTCCTTAATTGGCAGTCTGACAGGTAACTACAGCAGTGTCATTCAGCTGGTGCCCAGGTGTGAAATATAAACAGCGATTTATAAATTCTGACTGGAACATAGAGCAAAGTGAGCCGTGGTACCTGCTGGTTCGGGCCTCGTGGTGCAGCAGCAGAAATGTTTGGTGAAGGTTTGGACAAAGGTTGCTGCTCAGCGCTGACACCAGTCCTACGATCCTCTGATAGGCCTGAAAGCTTTACGCCCTCTGTCCGCAGGTCATGTGACTGTGATGTCAGAGCTGCGAACACCTGAGTTTATGGTTTGAGGCCACATGATGGCCTCTGATCATCATGAACCGGGGTCAGCTCACGCTCTGGTCTTTATGTGTATGTGCGTGCATATTATTGTGTGGGTGTGTGTGTGCGTTCTCATAAAGGTGTGTTTGTGGTGTGTGTCAGTGTGAGTCTGCACAGACTGTGCTGTGTGAGACTGAGCACTCGGAGGTTCCTTTGAAGTGAGCCTACACACTGAGCTGTGTGTGCCAACACAGGACGTGCTGTCTGTGTGTGTACATACACAGACAGTGTGTGCACAGACTCACACAGACACGTATAATGTGAGTGTGTGCTGAACAGAAGTAAAGGACAGGACAGACCTTCTGCTGACTCATGCAGAGCAGCTGATGGCATTAGGCCTTATTCCTGCTGTGTGTGTGTGTGTGTGTGTGTGTGTGTGTGTGTGTGCCCGCCTGCCCCATGTATGACATGTATGATCTCTCTGTCCTAAACTCGACCCTGCTACTGTCCGTGTCCTCCTGTCACTGCAGGAGTCTGTGCAGCTGTTTAACAAAATGAAATGTCCTCACTCTGTGCACCAACTGTTTCGTTAACTTGTCCACAGGGACTCGCACAGAGCGGCTGCATCAGTAAAAGCTGCAATAAGCCACAATTCCTGCATCACTCGCAGTGCTAGTGTCCAAGAAGAAGAACTGTAAGAGGATTGAAAGGGACAGAGCTTCAGTGCATGGACAACAGACTGAATAAATGTCCCCGTGTCCATAAGAAGACAAGATTTTTTACTGTATCACAGCAGCGTGCTGGGGCATGGAATAAGAGCAGGACGAAGAGATTTGGGGGGAAACTGAGGAAAAAGGAGCCTCAGGTGGTAAAATAAGCAGTGAAACAGCCAATATTCTTTCCTACAGAACAGAAAGCACCGGAACGTGTGAACGTGTGAAGCTGAGAGGGGACAATTAGTTTTTAATGACATGTTAGAAATATCACCTGTGACACGAGAGCAGCTGCAGTGAGGGAAAGAAGCTGATACGACTTTTAGTTCACAAAACGTCAACAGCAACAACTTTTACATGTCTCTGCACCGTGTGAGCACACGCCAAACACATGTAAGCAAACTGCAGAGAAAAGGAAGCAGGAACACATCTGTACAGGAGCAGGTGTGTGGTGTGTGTCTGTGTGTGTGTGTGTGTGTGTCTGTGTGTGTGTGTGTGTGTGTCTGTGTGTGTGCGCGTGTGCGCGTGTGTGTGTGTGTGTGTGTGTGTATATGGGTGTGTGTGTGTGTGTGTGTATGTATGTGTATATCAGTGTGTGTGTGTGTGTGCGTGTGTGTGTGTGTGTGTGTGTGTGTGTGTGTGTATGTGTATATGGGTGTGTGTGTGTGTAGAAAGGCGATAGCGTCCTCTCAGAGAACCGGCCGTTGGACATTTCTGATCCTTTTCACTTTTCTGAATCATTAGCTGCGTCCATTTATCCCGAGCAGCGCGTGCACGGAGTCTGAGTGGAACTCACCCTCTGCTCATGTTTCACGCTGAAGTCACATGATGTCGATACTGCGACTGAAAACTTCCGACAGTGGCGACTGACGGGATCATCTACCTGCCATCTTGGCAGGAAACAAGCAGCAGTGGGAGTCCTGAGTACATTTACCAAGCTACAGCTCAGTGTCCATCCAGCTCTGTGCTGAACGTCATTCAGCTGGACTGAGGTGCTCGCACCGTACGGGACCATGTTACTGCATTTCTACATTTCACCTGCAAACCTCTGGCAGGCTGGCTTCCTGTACGTTCAGACAGCAGGTTGTAGATCTGAGAGTTTTGTCCTCGTTGCCTCTGTGGAGCAGAAAACGTCCCTGTAATCTCTGAAAGTTGGAGACGCGTCTGGAGTTTTGTCTGTTTATGGCAGTGATGTCAGCAGTGACCTGTGTCCCACAGAGCTGCTTCCTGTCTGTTGCTGTTGGTTCACACGCTGCCTGTGTGGGTCTCAGCAGGTTTTGGATCCTACTGATGTTTAGAGGAAAAGTCAAAGATTTTCAGCTTCCACACGGTTTTGTGCGGTTTTGTGTATCAGCTGGAGTCGTAGCTGTAAAATGTGCGTACAGTTCCACCGATTGCATCAACACATTTTTACACGTGACACCATCTTTAAAACCAGCCGTGTGTCTGTGTGTTCCATGTGTTGTCCTTGCAAGAATTCTCGACTCAACCTTGAATTTTTCGAGCACTTACAGAAATAGTTTTCATTTGTGCCGGCATCTCCGTCCCAGGTGGAAACGGTCCAACTCTGTCCTCTCCCTCAGATTTAACATCTAAATTGATAATTCAGGCAGAGAGCTTTGACAGAAAGGCTCCTACCGAGGGCTGGAAATACGATCGTGTGGCTGATGTATTGCTCCTCCGCCTGCAGACACGGAGGTATTCCTCTGGGCTGCACTCGCTCTCCAAGGAGCAAATCACAGTCCACAAAACTCTAAAACTGTCTCTTTACTGTGATTCAGATCTCTGCTCTGCTGTGATCACAGCCATTTATCATGTGGACGTGGAGATCTAATCTTTATCTGCGGTACCTGTGTTTTCTAATAGGAGGAGAAATGTGCGACCTTTGACCTCCTCTCCATATCTGATGCTCTGGCTCTATTTTTCTCTGTCTGACCTGTGTTCAGGTTTTGAATCCAGTTCCTCGGCTTTCTGCTCCTCTCTGGGAGATTTCATTGCACTTGAACGAATATATTTGTGCAAATATCCAACATTAATTCTCGACCGGTGTCAGTAGAATTTGTCTCTGGAGAAATCGTCCTCCACTCGTGTTGGGGACTTTATGAAAGCATAATATTTAATATTTTTTCTGTTATATAAATATGTATATATCTGATATATATATATGTGGCATTTTCTTTCACAATGGAAAAGTCATAAACAGTATGGGACCTTCACTCCTGCCAGTTCCTTAAAAACCAGAGACAGATTTAACATCCAGATCAAAAACAATTCCAATGAAACAGCAAAATAAAATCACATTATTTAGCAGAACAGCTGAACCAGAGACATGTTCCATCAGTACAAGAAAAGATGAAAGTGGCAGCGATGATAGATGGATTTGATTTTCCTTCTTTTATTCTGAAATGGAAATGCAGGTCCACGTGTTGCTCTTCAGGTTTTACTGCTGAAGTTCAGGTAAACCTTCTGTCCTCTCCACTCCTCTTTCTGTCTCACTTCCCTTCCTGTCTTTTGTTGTAGTCTGAGTGGTTTTATTGGTCTCTGATCCTTCATTCTCACTTTAGCTTCCCTCCTCTCTCTCTCTGTCACCTTTTCTTTACTTTATCTCTCTCTTCTCTCCTTCTCTAAATATCATTGGTTTTATCTCTCTGTGGGATTCTTATTCTTTGATTGTTTCCCTCTTTCTTCCCTCTTTTCCCACCTCTTCTTTCTCTGTCCTGTAGATGATGATATTAATATCAGTCGAGAGTTCCACGATCAAAGAGTCTGTGATGAATAATAATTAGGAGACAGTTACTGCATGGAGAGATAGGAGAGCTGTACAACACACACACGCACGCACGCAGGCAGTCAGAGAGACAGGCAGACAGACAGAGAGACAGTCAGAGAGACAGGCAGACAGACAGAGAGACAGTCAGAGAGACAGAGAGACAGTCAGAGAGACAGGCAGACAGACAGAGAGACAGTCAGAGAGACAGGCAGCAGCTTCATCTATTTAAAAAATAGAAACCTAACGAACAAACAGAGTTTTCCCTGCAGCTGTCGCGTTGACTCAGAGTGTATCTGTTGTCAGGAAGAGGAAAACAGTTTGTCTGTTCACTGTCGTCACTGTACAGGGACACAGGGACACAGGGACACAGGACACCAGAAACATGTTCAGCTTCAATGGTTAAAATAGGTCATTGCACTTCTGATTACAGTGTCTCGTCTCCTGTCTTTGTTTAGCTTGTTTGTTTGTTTTCTCCAAAACCTCATAAAGTAGAACATGGAGTGCTGTGTGTGTGTGTGTGTGTGTCAGAGTCAGTGTGTGTGTGTCTGTGAGTCAGAGTGTGTGTGTCTGTGAGTCAGTGTGTGTGTGTGTCTGTGAGTCAGAGTGTGTGTGTCTGTGAGTCAATGTGTGTGTGTCTGTGAGTCAGAGTGTGTGTGTGTCTGTGAGTCAGAGTGTGTGTGTCTGTGAGTCAGTGTGTGTGTGTGTCTGTGAGTCAGAGTGTGTGTGAGTCAGTGTGTGTGTGTGTGTCTGTGAGTCAGAGTGTGTGTGAGTCAGTGTGTGTGTGTGTGTGTCTGTGAGTCAGAGTGTGTGTGTCTGTGAGTCAGAGTGTGTGTGAGTCAGTGTGTGTGTGTGTGTCTGTGAGTCAGAGTGTGTGTGAGTCAGTGTGTGTGTGTGTGTCTGTGAGTCAGAGTGTCTGTGAGTCAGAGTGTGTGTGTGTCTGTGAGTCAGTGTGTCTGTGTGTGTGAGTCAGTGTGTGTGTGTGTGTGTGTGTCTGTGAGTCAGTGTGTGTGTGTGTGTGTCTGTGAGTCAGAGTGTGTGTGAGTCAGTGTGTGTGTGTGTCTGTGAGTCAGTGTGTGTGTGTGTGTCTGTGAGTCAGAGTGTGTGTGAGTCTGTGTGTGTGTGTGTGTGTGTCTGTGAGTCAGTGTGTGTGTGTGTGTCTGTGAGTCAGAGTGTGTGTGAGTCAGTGTGTGTGTGTGTGTGTCTGTGAGTCAGTGTGTGTGTGTGTGTCTGTGAGTCAGAGTGTGTGTGAGTCAGTGTGTGTGTGTGTGTCTGTGAGTCAGAGTGTGTGTGAGTCAGTGTGTGTCTGTGAGTCAGTGAGTCAGAGTGTGTGTGAGTCAGTGTGTCTGTGTGTGAGTCTGTGAGTCAGAGTGTGTGTGAGTCAGTGTGTGTCTGTGAGTCAGAGTGTGTGTGTGTCTGTGAGTCAGTGTGTCTGTGTGTGTGAGTCAGAGTGTGTGTGTGTCTGTGAGTCAGTGTGTCTGTGTGTGTGAGTCAGTGTGTGTGTGTGTGTGTGTCTGTGAGTCAGTGTGTGTGTGTGTGTCTGTGAGTCAGAGTGTGTGTGAGTCAGTGTGTGTGTGTGTCTGTGAGTCAGTGTGTGTGTGTGTGTCTGTGAGTCAGAGTGTGTGTGAGTCAGTGTGTGTCTGTGAGTCAGTGAGTCAGAGTGTGTGTGAGTCAGTGTGTGTGTGTGTGTCTGTGAGTCAGAGTGTGTGTGAGTCAGTGTGTGTGTGTGTGTGTCTGTGAGTCAGTGTGTGTGTGTGTGTCTGTGAGTCAGAGTGTGTGTGAGTCAGTGTGTGTGTGTGTGTCTGTGAGTCAGAGTGTGTGTGAGTCAGTGTGTGTCTGTGAGTCAGTGAGTCAGAGTGTGTGTGAGTCAGTGTGTCTGTGTGTGAGTCTGTGAGTCAGAGTGTGTGTGAGTCAGTGTGTGTCTGTGAGTCAGTGTGTGTCTGTGAGTCTGTGAGTCAGTGTGTGTCTGTGAGTCAGTGAGTCAGAGTGTGTGTGAGTCTGTGTGTGTGTGTGTCTGTGAGTCAGAGTGTCTGTGAGTCAGTGTGTCTGTGTGTGTGAGTCTGTGAGTCAGAGTGTGTGTGAGTCAGTGTGTGTCTGTGAGTCAGTGAGTCAGAGTGTGTGTGAGTCAGTGTGTGTGTGTGTGTGTGTCTGTGAGTCAGAGTGTGTGTGAGTCAGTGTGTGTGTGTGTGTCTGTGAGTCAGAGTGTGTGTCAGTGTGTGTGTGTGTGTCTGTGAGTCAGAGTGTCTGTGAGTCAGTGTGTCTGTGTGTGTGAGTCTGTGAGTCAGAGTGTGTGTGAGTCAGTGTGTCTGTGTGTGTGTGTCTGTGAGTCAGAGTGTGTGTGAGTCAGTGTGTGTGTGTGTGTCTGTGAGTCAGAGTGTCTGTGAGTCAGTGTGTCTGTGTGTGTGAGTCTGTGAGTCAGAGTGTGTGTGAGTCAGTGTGTGTGTGTGTGTCTGTGAGTCAGAGTGTGTGTGAGTCAGTGTGTGTGTGTGTGTCTGTGAGTCAGAGTGTGTGTGAGTCAGTGTGTGTGTGTGTGTCTGTGAGTCAGAGTGTGTGTGAGTCAGTGTGTGTCTGTGAGTCAGTGAGTCAGAGTGTGTGTGAGTCAGTGTGTTCCCCTTGCTGGAGCATCACCCAGGAATAAACTCACTCAGACTCCTCTGAGCTCAGACCGGTGATCACAGACCCTCCATCTCTTCTCTCTGCCTCACACACACTGACTCACGATGCAGGTTCAGAGCTGGAGATCAAACCTGAGCTCGATGGCTCAGGTTTGGTTTTTTAAAGAAATCATATTAACTTACTTCAATACTCATATCTGCATCGTGACTCTTTATTTGAACTGTTTCCTCCAACATGTCTTTGCATTGTGATATTTTCTCTCTGAAGCTTCTGTCTTATTAAAATAGAAAAAGCAGAGGATTCAGCACGTCACATCACTTCTGTTAGCAGATCCCAGGTCAGTGTTCAGATGTGGTAGATAGGCAGGTGTTTGACTGACCAGTTGCAGCCCTCGCTGACCTGAAACAGGTGGTTGGTTGTTGGCGTGGCTCTGCCGTGTCTGCACGCGTGGTCTGACAGGTTCAGTGTCTGTGCACATTGTGTGACTGATGACATCTGATCGGGTGAAAATGGGATCTGAGATGATTTAAGGACCTAAAGGAGAAGTGATGCAGCGAAGCTCTGACTCTCTGACAGGATGCGTTTGCCTGAGTCTTCCTCTCAGGTGCTCAGATAAAAGTCAGCCGTACTGAACGTGACTCAGCAGTGTGAAGTGCAGAGGTCAGAGTCATGGCCGCTGCAGATGATTCGTGCTTTTCTCCCGTTCTAATGACTCACCATTTAAACCGCAAAAGGTCGGATTTAATCTTTGTTGCTTTCGTAGCTCTGCTGCCCTGAAGACAGACAGAAAATAAAACTGAGTCCAGCTGCTGATCTCTGTCTGATGTGGTTAGTTCAGAGCATGTCTCTGATCCTTTCCTTGTTCCCATCACAGACCCCAGTGGTCCTGCTGCTGTTCAATAATCATCATTCCATCTCCAATTAGACTCTTAGCTCTCACGCTCTTTCACACACGGACACAGTCAGTGTGGAATAAACACACTGAGTTTCCTGCTTCACTCATTATGTGTGTAAGTGGATTTGAAGAAAGCAGGAGACAGAGGTGGAGAGAGGAACCACAGAGTTCAGAGAGGAAGGAGAGAAGCTGTGCACTGAATGCTGGGTTTCATTTTGTTTTTAAATCTGAGGTGATATAGCTATTTAATGCTTCCTCAAGCAGGTGTTGCACTTTGTGTAACTCCAACACAAACGTACAGGAAGTCATGTCCCTGTGAATCTGTTGTTTTAACCAGTGAAGTTAAACAACACTGATTTCAAACGTGCACAGTCTCTACAAGCATCTGTGTTTACTTTAGTTCAGGAGCACAAACTGCTACGAGTCAACAGACACAGAATCTACGAGTCAGATGCAGAAAATATAAAACACTTAGTTTCTTCTTCTGTTGACGGGAGCTGGAGAAGTTCGATAAATCCAAATCGAGGTCGCTGTGAATAACCAAGCATGCTTATGAATGATGGACATACAGTGAGCGGGACGTAGACACTGGACACCAGAGTGTCCTGTGTCCTGTCTGTCAGTAGTTTCAGGCTACAACAAGACCTGGTTCAGGTTGTCTGCTGTTGTGTAATGCTGCACGGGTAGTGTGCGCTGGATGTTGCTGAAAACATCTGCCTGCATCTGGAAAGGGTGCCATTCAGAAGGATGAGGCTGAAGCAAAACAATGAGCTGTGTGTGCATGTGTGTGCGCGTGTGTGCGTGCGCGTGCGTGTACCCTGTATATACATGTGATTCCTTCTCCTGCTGCGTGTTTGCATCAAGGGGGGAGTTGTAGGTTTCAGCAGTGAGGATCACTTCCGCGTTCAGAAAGCTGCAGTTCCTTCGGCTGCCGCTGGGGGCTGGCTCCAGAAGTGAGCAATTCTCCATTGACCCCCATGTTAAAATAGCCAACTTACAGCCTGAAAAACCATATTTACAGCCTGGTACATTTTTTGTTTTTGGTCTGTATTGATAGTTTCCACCTCCGTGAACACTGTGGTGGGGGTGAATTTTTATGTACCACAACCGTTTTAGTGTTATTTAGGCTTAATAAATTGGGGCGTGGTTACATTGAGTGACAGTCCGTAGACAGGCACTGACAGTTAGCTCGTTGCTAAAGCATCGGCTGGGCTAGGCGGCTACATCCGGAGGCCTCCGGCTACCTCCAGCGGTTGACGGGGGCTGCAGTGTCCGTGTTTGTTTGCCAGTGTTCGGATAGGTTTCTGTGACAGTATGGCTTGTTGTAGTGTGGACTGTACTAACCGACCGTCGAAGGAGTCTGTGTTGCAGTTTTTTCGGTAAATAAATTTCTCAGTATTTTACCTGGATGTTTGCGCTAATTAGTACCGGCATATTTTGCCGCTGGCTTATGACTTAATTGCCGATTTATAGAGGACCGGAGCGGATAATGTTAGGGACTCTGCTGCGGTGTGTTCTGTGCTCTCAGAGTCCGTTTATTGCGGCAATACGAGGCTACAACTTTATTTGGTCTCATTTTTCTGTTTAAAAAGTCCGACATTGCATGGACAGAGCAGCTCCGTCAGTCAGCGGCTGCTGTTGTTTGTGTGCTGCTGTAACTGTAAATGGATAGTGGATGGATGCAGCGGCGAAAGCCGGTAAATATTAAATATTAAACATTTTAATATATTATCATCATCATTATTTTTTATCGTTCACTCATTATATATCATTAATAATAATGGCAACAATAACAATAATAATAATAATAATAATGTTTTGACTTTTTAATATATTTTATTAATATGAAATAATAGTGATTGTTTCACAGTTAAATAACAGGCTAGAAATAAATTTCCCCCCACAACTCCACCAAACCCTGCAGCTCCATCTAAAACCTCTCTATCTGAAACAGTCATGTTTAAAACACAGCAGCAACATTATGATCTCTGTTGTGTGCTGTGTGTCGCGGTTACACGGGGTCGAGCTAGTCGGGTCGGACTCGGGGACTGGATGTAGCTGCCGCTTAGCTTGTTAGCCTAGCTGATTAGCTTTAGGCTAGCTCGGTTGGTCCGAGCTAAGTGGCCGGATTCTTGGCCGGCTGACCCGTAGAGTAACCGCCTCTTTGCCAAATATGGAAAGTACACTCCCACTAAAATCCAAGATGGCGCAGCTCCAATGCCCATGGTTTGGTCACAAAACCGACTCCCCGAAACCAATGGGTGACGTCACGGGTGCTACGTCCATGTCTTATACAGTCTATGGTTTGCATGTGTGATTACAGAGGATGGAAACTGATCACGCTGTGTAGTGTTTCCTCCTCTAACGTCTCAGCCGGGACGAGCCGTCCCTTCCTCCATCTATCGCTCTGTGTGCCATGGTTCCGTCTGTCTCTCCTCTTCCTGTCTTCCTTTCTCTCTATAAACACCTAAAACACCAGCGTAGCCCTGATCGCTGTGAAGCTGCTCTGGCTCCCTGCAGCACCTCTGCTGTAATTACACAAACACACAAACACACAGCTGTGACTTGGTGGGACTTTGCTTTGTGATGGTTTCTGTGCTGTCCACACAAACTTCATGGAGTTGAGTTGCTTCTTTAAAGAAAAATAAAATAAGGAGCAGGAAGGACAAACAGTGGTAGCGATGGGAGCTGCTGTAAACATGGACATTTTTTAAAGACGGAGATTACAGGAAGTTTACAGCTGTAGAAACAGCAGAGGGAGGATTATTCTTGATGATGATATAAAACAGAACCGCAGCAAAGATTGAACCAAATAAAATAAAGTTTTGGCTTTTTGCCTGACACATGACTTTAATGATTAATTGATTGCTAAAATTGACTTTTATCTTTACTCAGTTGATGTGTGCTCTCTCTCCTCCTTTCTGCCTCCTTGTCTGTGTTTGTGTGCCATCGGGTTCATGTGTTCATATTTTATGTATCAGCTAAATTTCTGATATTTGTTTTTCTTGGAGAGTGGATGAGCGTCGGGTGCTGGGCGGCCTCGGGCTCACTGAGAGTCAGATCTGTCTGGATGACTTATGATGTTCAGTGTGGGAGAAACCTTCTCCATATTAAATACAAAGGAAGCCAAGGACAAACCTGTCCTCAGAGGAGGCAGATGTGAAAGGACCGGAGTTTTCTCTGAAGCGCTGTCTGCGTCCTGACCTCTGACCCTGGGAGAGTTTGAATGGCTGTACTTCACAGTTCAGACTTTGCTGTTTTTTCCAAACCTGGATTGAAGATGTGTCTTTAACATTAGATGAATTACATCATTTAGTCGGAGTGAAGAGCTGTAATTAAAGGTCAAGTGTTTGAACTGACACCGGAGTCGCTGCATTAAGCTTCAGTCACAAACCCACTCGTGTACAATTATGCAGCGCTTGGCTTCCAATGAATCATCTCTCCTTTGAAATAACTGGGCAGTATCTTCTTGATAAAAGAGTTGTGATGATGAAACTATGTTTTGAAGTAGCAGTCGTCACCTCTGAGCTGTGACTTTCCACAGAACTCCCATCATCCTCCTCACGCTAATGAAATGAACTTCACTCAGGAGATGCTTCTTCTGCATCCTCACAGTGTTCTTACATGCGTGCCTAAACAAAGATATCATCTGAATAAGTCACCACTACGAGTGCATTATGGGACGGTTCCCTCCGTTCAGCAGTGTGTAGCGTCGGTCGAGAGGCGAGGGCTTGTGCGTGCGTCGCCTCCAGCCAGTGAGATATAATCTAACCCACCAAACTGCTTTAATGAAGCTGTCAAACATACGCTTCGTTCTTTAATTATTCACAACCTCGACGCACGCTGTGTGTATATGGAACCTTATATAGGCCGGGCATCAGCGACAGGAGCCCTGAGCCTTAAAGTATTAATGAGGCTGCAAAGCAATTAAAGGCTGAAATTCAGCTCCCTCCAACAGTCGGATCGCCGTCCACTCTGAATGAAAACCCTTCCAGACTGAAGAGGGTCCGTCCCGAGGAGAAGTGAGCGGGCTGAGGACCTGCGAACAGGTCCCAGCAGGAGACAGCCCCACATGTCCAAACACAATCATCGAGAAGTTAATAACGGTTCAGTTCCTTTAGGAAAACGGGACGAAAACATTGTGAGTGCGAGGACAGTCTGAGGACAGGACGTCCTGAGGTTACTGACACCTGATCAGGACCAGTCCCTGTGTGTGTCTATTGTTTTATCTTCCATATAAAACTGATGAGAAATGCAGCAGTCTGAAGCGTTATTATGCTGTTTGTTGTTCCCAGGATGCAACAGTGTGGACGTGTGTGTTGAATTGTGTGATTAGAGATCCAGCTCTATTTTAAAACAACCGTTCGGCTGCCAGAATTCTTGACCCGAGTTTGGGACGAACCGGTGACTGTGGGAGGGAGGGAAAACAAAATCTGTTTCCTGTCTTGGATGCAGCGAGATGGGAGCACAGTGTCCTTTACAAAACTCCAGCTCTCTGAGCTGCTGGCACAAACACGGTGAACACAATCCAGAAATATCGCTGCTGCTTAAATAACAACTCGTTAGCAGCCAGACTCCACGCGCCTCGCAGAGGACGCCTTTTCACTGCTGATGACGTGACGCTCCACAGACGACAGGAACTTCTCTATCAGGTCCTGTGCCTGTAAACATTACACACATATTTATTATTACTTTTATATAACTGGACAGCTGTGATGCAGAGTCCACATCTGACTTCAGCTGAGTAATGTTCAGGGCTCTGTTAGCTTCAGTTTAGAAAGCAGGCTGCCCCAAAGTGTGAATAACAGTAACTGACTGTTGGCAGGTGGTTTCAGTGAAATGACCCTGTTTATGAAAAATCACAGTAATTACAGGCAACTTCTCCTCCATGATCCATGATCCATGAAAATCATGTAGAAGCAGCTGGACACCAGAGGCCTCCTGCCTCTGTGACCGGGAGGACTCAGGTTCCAGCCCTGACTACGCCCACATCTGATCGAAGACGTGGGCGTAGACAAATACATCTGACTCCACCCAACATGTGGAGTTTAACTCTTCATACTGACACCATCCACGTCCTGCACACAGCAGTGTGTGTATGTGTGTGTGAGACTGTGTGTATGTGAGCAACCGTCAGAAGGAAGATTTTCACCGCTCGTGGCTCTGACTCCCAAACCTCTCAGATACAGTCTCACTCCCGCCTCCTCTGTTCTGCTCAGTTAATCTCCAGCGTCACTGAATAGACTCTCTAACATCAGTGGCCTTAAATTGCTTCCAAGATGAACAGCTTAAAGCAACACTTTGAAATTACTTTTAAAATTAACTACCAAAGTCAGCAGCTCCAAATTGGCTGCAGAATGATCAATTAAAAGCAACAAACCTAAATAGCTGTGGAAATGAGCACGGCAGAACAACGGCTGTATTTCCAAAGTGCTGCAGTGAATACAGAGAAAAAGTTTCAGTAAGTGGAAAATCATTAACCGCAGAGGATCACTGTGGTTTAGTTCACTCTGTGAAAGCAGTCACAGGTTTGAATTTCTCTCTGTCATGTTGAATGTGCGGGTGTCACTTCATTGTGTTAGCTTCTATATTTTGGATGGAAATCTCTCTTTCTGTTGCTCAGCAGATGTTTGCCTCGCTCTCATCAGACTCTGCAGACTGATCAGGTGATGGTTAATAACCTGCTGGTGGAGGTTTATAAGAGAAATGGAACGAAATGTTGAGCTTCCTGTGACGTTTCCTGGTGAGACATGATGAATCCGTCAGGGCGGGACACAGCCTGTCAGGCTGATTTCCCTTTAACTTTTCTGTTCATGTGTCACATTTCATATTTGTACTGCTATTAAAGAGTGCAGCTCTCTGAAATATTAATTATGTAGTTTTGATATAAATAAAACAAGAAAAGCAGAGAGACTGGAGGGCGTCGTACACGTTATCGCTCTTACAGTGAGTTTTGTTGTTGTGTAAATCCCAGCATAGCTCCAGAGTCTGAATTTCACTGTCCAATGTGCTCCTCTGCTTCAGTGAAGCTGCGGCTCCCCTGCTTCAGTGAAGCTGAGGCTCCTCGGCTTCAGTGAAGCTGCGGCTCCTCGGCTTCAGTGAAGCTGCGGCTCCTCGGCTTCAGTGAAGCTGAGGCTCCTCGGCTTCAGTGAAGCTGCGGCTCCTCGGCTTCAGTGAAGCTGAAGCTCCTCTGCTTCAGTGAAGCTGAGGCTCCTCGGCTTCAGTGAAGCTGCGGCTCCTCGGCTTCAGTGAAGCTGCGGCTCCTCTGCTTCAGTGAAGCTGAAGCTCCTCTGCTTCAGTGAAGCTGAGGCTCCTCGGCTTCAGTGAAGCTGCGGCTCCTCGGCTTCAGTGAAGCTGCGGCTCCTCTGCTTCAGTGAAGCTGAAGCTCCTCTGCTTCAGTGAAGCTGAGGCCTCGGCTTCAGTGAAGCTGCGGCTCCTCGGCTTCAGTGAAGCTGCGGCTCCTCTGCTTCAGTGAAGCTGAAGCTCCTCTGCTTCAGTGAAGCTGAGGCTCCTCGGCTTCAGTGAAGCTGCGGCTCCTCTGCTTCAGTGAAGCTGAGGCTCCTCGGCTTCAGTGAAGCTGCGGCTCCTCTGCTTCAGTGAAGCTGAAGCTCCTCTGCTTCAGTGAAGCTGAGGCTCCTCGGCTTCAGTGAAGCTGCGGCTCCTCTGCTTCAGTGAAGCTGAAGCTCCTCTGCTTCAGTGTGGCGACTCTGCTGCTCGGCCTGCGGCGAGCCAACGTTCTGACAGATGCACATTTCCATTAAAATGCTGCCCTTTGTTTGCTGCTCTGGCACAAAGAGGAAAGGCAGGTGGATTATTTCATCCACTGGTCCATGTGGCTGGTATGTCAGAAAGTTAATTCTGGATAAATGCACACACACACACACACACACACACACACACACACACACACACACACCTGGCTGTCTTGTTGAAGCCAGCAGCTGTGCCCAGTCCCTGTGATGCTTTCCAAGCTCTCTTAATTATGGAGCAACCAGACAACTGGAAAGTTCTGTCCGTGTGTGTGTGTGTGTGTGTGTGTGTGTGTGAGAGAGATCTGCTTTGGCATCTCATCAGTGGCTGAGTTATTATCACGAATGTGTTTAATGCCTGTGTTTTCAAATGGAGGCAGCAATGGCATGCTAAGTATCCAAGAGAGCAACCGTCTGCCCTGTGTGTGTGTGTGTGTGTGTGTGTGTGTGTGTGTGTGTGTGTGTGTGTGTGTGTGTGTGTGTGTGTGTGTGTGTGTGTGTGTGTGTGTGTGTGTGTGTGTGTGTGTGTGTGTGTGTGTGTGTGTGTGTGTGTGTGTGTGTGTGTGTGTGTGTGTGTGTGTGTGTGTGTGTGTGTGTGTGTGTGTGTGTGTGTGTGTGTGTGTGTGTGTGTGTGTGTGTGTGTGTGTGTGTGTGTGTGTGTGTGTGTGTGTGTGTGTGTGTGTGTGTGTGTGTGTGTGTGTGTGTGTGTGTGTGTGTGTGTGTGTGTGTGTGTGTGTGTGTGTGTGTGTGTGTGTGTGTGTGTGTGTGTGTGTGTGTGTGTGTGTGTGTGTGTGTGTGTGTGTGTGTGTGTGTGTGTGTGTGTGTGTGTGTGTGTGTGTGTGTGTGTGTGTGTGTGTGTGTGTGTGTGTGTGTGTGTGTGTGTGTGTGTGTGTGTGTGTGTGTGTGTGTGTGTGTGTGTGTGTGTGTGTGTGTGTGTGTGTGTGTGTGTGTGTGTGTGTGTGTGTGTGTGTGTGTGTGTGTGTGTGTGTGTGTGTGTGTGTGTGTGTGTGTGTGTGTGTGTGTGTGTGTGTGTGTGTGTGTGTGTGTGTGTGTGTGTGTGTGTGTGTGTGTGTGTGTGTGTGTGTGTGTGTGTGTGTGTGTGTGTGTGTGTGTGTGTGTGTGTGTGTGTGTGTGTGTGTGTGTGTGTGTGTGTGTGTGTGTGTGTGTGTGTGTGTGTGTGTGTGTGTGTGTGTGTGTGTGTGTGTGTGTGTGTGTGTGTGTGTGTGTGTGTGTGTGTGTGTGTGTGTGTGTGTGTGTGTGTGTGTGTGTGTGTGTGTGTGTGTGTGTGTGTGTGTGTGTGTGTGTGTGTGTGTGTGTGTGTGTGTGTGTGTGTGTGTGTGTGTGTGTGTGTGTGTGTGTGTGTGTGTGTGTGTGTGTGTGTGTGTGTGTGTGTGTGTGTGTGTGTGTGTGTGTGTGTGTGTGTGTGTGTGTGTGTGTGTGTGTGTGTGTGTGTGTGTGTGTGTGTGTGTGTGTGTGTGTGTGTGTGTGTGTGTGTGTGTGTGTGTGTGTGTGTGTGTGTGTGTGTGTGTGTGTGTGTGTGTGTGTGTGTGTGTGTGTGTGTGTGTGTGTGTGTGTGTGTGTGTGTGTGTGTGTGTGTGTGTGTGTGTGTGTGTGTGTGTGTGTGTGTGTGTGTGTGTGTGTGTGTGTCTGTGTGTGTGTGTGTGTGTGTTGTTGCCCATTGGGTGAGCCAAATGGGATTAATTAAGCTGTGAGTGTGTGAGAAAACTCTGTGGTCTCTGTGTGTTATGTTGCGAAGCAGAAATAATAAACATGTAACTACTCGAGGTTGTGATCGGCATGTCAGGAGGAGAGAAGAGTCCAGAAGGACACACAGACAGGTCAGAGTGTGAGAGAGGACACAAGAATCGATGGTCCATCCGTCACCTTGGAAACAGTAGCTGACAAAACTATTTCCATTAAAACCAGAAACTGTGGAAAAAAGCAAATGTCCTAGTTCAGTCAGGTTTGTTGTGTACGTGTGTGGCTACAGATGGTGTCACACGTTTGGTTGTGTTACTGTTTCCACAGTAATAAGAAGAGATCTCCTGTAGGATCGGACGGAGCTGCCTCGTCCAGCCTCGCTGTGCGGAGCAGCTGCTGGATGCTGATGTTACAGAAACATGATCAGGCTGTTTTCCTCTGTTGAGTGTGTTACTGAGGAAGAAGAAGTGATGAAGGACACTGTCTGTTCTCAACACAAGTTAGTGTAAAGATTTGGATTCTACTGAAGAGAGCGATTAAGTGAAACGACGTTTGTTTTAAATGATATCAGTGAATTTCAGTTGCTGGTTAATAAACGTGTTTGATTTTTGACTAAAAGTTGAAATCAGCTGTGAGATCCCAGCAGCATGTTCACGAGCTGCCTGCTATTTCTGAGACAAGTTTAGGATTTCATTTTAACTGACTGTGTGGGAATGATCCTTCGATTCTCACACACACACACACTCGGATAACCAGCATCATCTGTGTTCTCGTGGCTGTGTTGTACAATAAGTGTGCTTCCAGCTGTGACAAGTGTCTCCAGATTGCCGTGTGAGGACAGTGAGATGATAAATGTCTAAGAGCACTGGGCACAGAGGAGGTAGCTCTGTCAGATCCATGCAGCTGAGATGCCTCGTGGTTCGAGCCGCAAACTTCACCCCATAAAAGAAAGGTTTCAGAAATTCAGTGAGTCCTGCTGGCAGATCCCAGATCAGTGGAGTGATCAGACAGAATGAATCTGAACAGCTGGTCAGAGGGGAGGTCTGAGCACTTCATGCCATACAGTGAAGGACGGTCAGTGTCCCTCCCATTAGCCTCTGACATGTTGATTCAAACTTTATTTTTACTTTTTATCATCCAAAGTGAAAAATGATCCCTGAAATAACCACTGCTATATACTGTGTGTGTGTGTGTGTGTCTGTGTCTGTGTGTCTGTGTCTGTGTGTCTGTGTGTGTGTGTCTGTGTGTGTCTGTGTGTGTCTGTGTGTCTGTGTGTGTGTGTGTGGGTCTGTGTGTGTGTGTGTGTGTGTGTGTGTGTGTGTGTGTGTGTGTGTGTGTGTGTGTGTGTGTGTGTGTGTGTGTGTGTGTGTGTGTGTGTGTGTGTGTGTGTGTGTGTGTGTGTGTGTGTGTGTGTGTGTGTGTGTGTGTGTGTGTGTGTGTGTGTGTGTGTGTGTGTGTGTGTGTGTGTGTGTGTGTGTGTGTGTGTGTGTGTGTGTGTGTGTGTGTGTGTGTGTGTGTGTGTGTGTGTGTGTGTGTGTGTGTGTGTGTGTGTGTGTGTGTGTGTGTGTGTGTGTGTGTGTGTGTGTGTGTGTGTGTGTGTGTGTGTGTGTGTGTGTGTGTGTGTGTGTGTGTGTGTGTGTGTGTGTGTGTGTGTGTGTGTGTGTGTGTGTGTGTGTGTGTGTGTGTGTGTGTGTGTGTGTGTGTGTGTGTGTGTGTGTGTGTGTGTGTGTGTGTGTGTGTGTGTGTGTGTGTGTGTGTGTGTGTGTGTGTGTGTGTGTGTGTGTGTGTGTGTGTGTGTGTGTGTGTGTGTGTGTGTGTGTGTGTGTGTGTGTGTGTGTGTGTGTGTGTGTGTGTGTGTGTGTGTGTGTGTGTGTGTGTGTGTGTGTGTGTGTGTGTGTGTGTGTGTGTGTGTGTGTGTGTGTGTGTGTGTGTGTGTGTGTGTGTGTGTGTGTGTGTGTGTGTGTGTGTGTGTGTGTGTGTGTGTGTGTGTGTGTGTGTCTGTGTCTGTGTGTGTCTGTGTCTGTGTCTGTGTGTGTGTGTGGGTCTGTGTGTGTGTGTGTGTGTGTGTGTGTGGTGTGTGTGTGTGTGTGTGTGTGTGTCTGTGTCTGTGTGTGTCTGTGTCTGTGTCTGTGTGTGTGTGTGGGTCTGTGTGTGTGTGTGTGTGTGTGTGTCTGTGTCTGTGTCTGTGTGTGTGTGTGTGTGTGTGTCCAAACAGCTCCTTGGGTATGTAAAGTGATAGCTATCATGAATATTTAACAAGCATTAATACCACCAGATATTAGACCGAGCCGGCCGCTCAGGAAATCAATACAATCACAGAGAAGTGCTGAGAGTCGCCCTCCTTGATGCATTTTTAATGGACTCCAAACGCAGTCTCACGGCCACGGGGCTGTCCACCTAACAAACACACTAATACGCACAAACACAGAAAGCGCACACAGATTCTATTTGTGACCCTGTGACGTCACGTCCCCGTGGACTCTGTGGACAGGAGAACGCAAACGAAGGATCGTGTGATTTATCGTTCGTCCACATGAAACCAAACCTGAAACGAACGTCTCAGAGGGAAGAGAGGAGGAGCAACGTGTCTGTCCTGTCAGATAATTAAATATACAGACGGTTATAATCTGAATATGAGTTCAGGGTCAGTGCATCATAGTCTGGTCCATGTTCTCTTTCTACTTTACTGAACAGAATGTGTAAAGGTTTCATGATTAGACCTGTTACAACATACAACACACATGTAACTAATGACATCAGTGGATTCCTGTCATTTTGGTGTGTCACAGCGTTTATAGCGTGCATAACAGTTCCAGGACAGATCTATGGCAAAGCTAAATGGAACGAGGCCATCAGCCACGCCATTCGATCATCGCACATGAATGCAACAGACAGACTGAACTGAAGGTCATTGGTAGAGCAGCATCTGGTTAAAGTACTCTGGTTAGTTCTAGTTAGGTTAGTAAAAGAATGGGCAGGCTGAGTGAGTTCAGATCATCTGCCAGGGCTGTGACTAAGTTCTGGTTCTGAAAGTGATAATCAATCACTGTATCACTGTAACTCTGAGTATCTGTGGGTTTTTCCACTGTCCGTCAGGAGAGGGGAAAAAGAAGAGCTCATAATTGGATGACTGTCACCTGCCTCCACCTCCACCTGTGACTGGCAGTTTGAACAGTTTTTAAACTAAAAGCTTAATTGGAAAAATAATAAGAACTTAATTGACAGTGAAAATAATCACGAGGAGCAGAAATAAATTGAATTCTAATACATCAGGCGGTTATTGAGAGATAAACAGCTGCTGCATTATAAACAGATGTGACTGCTGCTCTGAGCTGAGAGATCTGTTTTGTTCTGCTTGTTATTTTGTGTGTGGACGTGTCAGGAAGGTGTCAGATAATCTCCAACAGAAAAGCCTCCGTGACCCAAACGCTCGTCTGACAGGAGCTAAAGAAGCAGCTCTGAGTACGCGTGTGACTCACGCTCGTCTCTGCCTCCTGTCACTCAGCCAGGGTCTAAATGCTGGAGATGGGAGAAACAGGTCATTTCCTGCCTTATCACCGCTCTGCAAGCAAAACATTACCTGATTCACTTCCACACGAGTCGAACCTAATTTAGTTCTGCATGAACCGAGCTGTGGGAGTCACAGTCTGCAGCCTGAGACGCTGTTTGATTAATGCTACTTGTTGTGTTTTGTACCGTTTAGTGGCCACGAACTAAACTTATCTTATTTTCTTAATTTAAACTGTGCTCAGTTAAACCTTGACCTTTGCTCACCTTGAAGATTCCTGTTCGACCCCTGGAGTCGGGTCATAGTTCAGTGAATCACAGTTCGGGGCTAAAGCGCGAGCCTGTGATCTCAGACAGAGCGAGTTTTAGAAATGTGGACGGACCTCCTATTTATTTATCTATCTGTCTTTAAAATACTTATGTATGTATTCTGTTTGCTTTGTTTGAATTTGACTATTTATTTTTCTTATTATCAATATTTTCCTCATAGATATTTCCACTGGGTGCATCCATGTTGATTTTATTGTTGTTATTCTAACTCCTGATTTATTTAGCATTAGGCTCTTTTCTTGTATAAAACTTTAAGAGCTCAATAAAAAATAGAGCGTGTGGCAGTTAGCAGCAGCCAGCTACACACACACACACACACACACACGGCAGAGTGCACGGGCGTGTTGATTAGCAGGAGATGGATACAGCTCATATTGAAATGTAAAGTTGGCTTCATGTTTCATTCGTTACTTCTCATGTCAAAATGAAGAGTGAAAGCAAATCGATCCAGATGAGTTGAAATGTTTGTGTTACTCATCCATGAAAGACGTGAGGCGTGACACGTGTGTAGTGGAACACGGGCAGCCACGATGGGTCCGGCAGTAAAAACACTGATAGCAGCCAGATGTGAGTGTTCCAGATATTATACTGCACCGAGCTGCAGAGCATTCATATGAATCCAGGTGTTAGACTGGAGCACGAGTGAGGCTGCAGAGTGTAATCCAGCAGCAGAACCTCGGCCACGGTCTGAGTCCTGAGGGGTTTCTGCTGTGTATAGATATTAGAGTGAGAGACCTCAGAGGAACAGGAGACAGTGCAGCATCTGACCCTCCACCAGCCTCTGTCCTCTGTCCTCTGTGACAAAAGATAAAAATGAGCATTGTCGGATTTTACCTTCAGGAAGATGAAGGAAAGAAGACAGCAGTGATTTTTTTTTTAATTAGAACAACTACTCTTCTCTGTGCAGTTTTCTTTCAGTCCTTTGTTTCCTCATTCTGCGTCACAGAAAGCTCTGTGTGTCGCTGCGCTGCATTTTAACAGCGTCATTTTCGGTGAAGCTCGGCTGATGTTTCCTCTGAGAGAACCAGGCCGGTGAGCTGTGCAGTGCAGCAGGGAGGATTTAGCAAACATCATGATGGAGGAGTCACTCTGAATCCTTCTGTTCTACTGAAATACGCCTTATCTGTTGCTCCTTTAATAGACTGAAACCCTCCAACTAATTAAGACTTAAATGAAAGACTCAGATGATGAAATGGCTCGTTTAAAGGCCTGTGAATGTGAAACTTCATGTAATGACAGGTTCCTTTGTGCTGGTTGATCCCTCCGGGATTATGACAGAACACTAGCAGTATTATATCAGTATGATGTTCTTTAAGTAGATTGGACTTTTTTCTTTTTTTTAAATATTTTTGCCTTTGACTGTTTTGGGAAACTACAGTGTGTCCTGAAATTCTTACCTCAGTTTGGATCAGGAGGGAAATCCCACGGAAACATTTTCAGTGGAGGATTTTGTTCTGATGAAAAATGTTGAAAAATGTAGGCTGAAGAAATGAAGTGAGAACAGAGGAAGACAGAAAGAGAGAGAAACTGAAGCAGCAGCTCTTTGACTTCATCAGTGCACAGAGCAGCTCCATAAAGAAATGTTTTTCCCAGTTTGGTGTGGAAGGAGGTGGCTGAGCTCTGACCTCGACTCCATCCAGCACCTTTGTAGAAAACCTTCAGAGAAAAGTGGAGGCAGCTGCAGCAGCAGATCACGCCCACGGCTCTGGAGTGACATGTTTAATGACCACAAACGGCTGCAGTGTCCAGGTGTTCATGTCCGTGTAGCCGTGTAGTTTCCTGCAGTGCTGTGTAATGGAGGCGTCTCGCCTACAGTAACAGATGTGTGAAAGATAAACATGAATGGAGGAGAAGCGCTAACGCTTTCTGACCACAGAATAAGTTCTTATCTCGTTAAGCTTCAGGGAAACGAGCAGTGACTCTGCCACCGTCTGACTCCTACAGAGAGCAGCATGTTTCCGTGTCAGGGAAACACTGAGTAAAGAAATCAGATGGTCGATGAGCAGCCACAGATCTGTGGAAACAAAGCCGACGTCACTGTGTCATCTCTCACCGACTTTATATATGTTCATATGTTTGTGTTGTAAAGTAAAAATTTCCACCACACGCTGAATGTTCTGGAAACGACGTGTTGATGAACACTGATTAACGATTTCACTCACAGTGGGAGAGGAAGGAGGCAGAGAGAGATCTACTCGACTATAAATGAGAGTCCTTCACAGTTATAAGCAGAAGTGTTTCCACCCCGGCTAACTGGCTCTCAGGCAGCAGTTAAGGACACTACAAAGAGCACTTGTCATGTCATTATCCAACCAGCAGTCGCTCTCGCTCCATCGCATCCAACGCCACTCGGCTTGATTTCTTCTCTTCTTTCTCTTCTGTGTCTGTGTTTATCTCTCCATCCTGTGTCCTCTCTGTCTGCTTCTCCCTCTGTAATCTCCGTCTCATTAACGCGGCACAGAGACAATGAAGGCGAGGAGGTCCTCCCCAGGTCTGTCAGTAGGACAGTGTGTGTGTGTGTGTGTGTGTTTGATGGAGGACTGGTGCCAGACTTAATTATTGGCTGGAATAAATATTTGTGTGTTTGTGTCAGTGATGTGTCAGCTGTAAGACGTGTGGTGGTGTCTGTGTGTCCACACTGAGGGGGGGGGGTTACACACACACACAGAAACAGGATCAGCCTCTCAGAGCTGAGGCCAAACTTCACTGAGGACGAGCTGATGCTGTTTTCATTTTGTTGCGTGTTTGTCTGAGCTTCTCTGTAAATAGTAAAATAAAATAGTAAATAAATATTTACAAACATGATGCATCCAACCAGAGTTTGGATCTTTTAGTCAAATTGTTTTGGTGCTTTAAAATTATTTTTTTGTAGCACTCTGTTCCGTGTTGAGTATAATAAACCATATAAACTATTGATTGGCTGTTTGATGTAATATATCTTCTGTACTTTAGTAATTAATTTTTCACATAATTTTACAGCCGGCTCTCTTAAACGAGCCAAACATCGCCGGTGTGTGTGAGAGCGACAGGTTACTGAATATGTCCTCACCTGTGTGACAGGTGTGGGAGTCTGCCTGTTTCACACTGACAACATGAATCACTGACCAGCTGACGGACTGGACTGACTGAGTGACTTCTACTGAGTCCGATAGTGGACCGACTCTCTGGCTCAGCAGGTGAATTACTTTCTAACAGTTATTGATTTTCTGACTGATAACTCACTAACTCACTGACCAGACTGCAGTCGGAAAACGGACTGAGAACCGGCCTCACAGAGCTCAGTTTTAGTCTCAGAAAGCGGTTCAGTCTGCTGGGACGGCACCGAACCGTGCTAACTGTGCTAACCGTGCTAACTGTGCGAACCGTGCTAACCGTACGAACCGTGCTAACTGTGCTAACCGTGCTAACTGTGCTAACCGTGCTAACTGTGCGAACCGTGCTAACCGTACGAACGGTGCAGCACAGGTGTTTTCAGTTTATGGACTAATGGCTGTTATAACAGCAGAGCAGCTGCTGATGTTTCAGATCAACAGTGAGAGCTGAGATAATAAATATAACAGCATCATTATTGTAGTTGCTGGAGTAAAGTTTCTATTAATCATCATGAAATAAATGTTGACTGTGCAGCTGGTAGACCTGTTTCTCTTCTCAGGTTAATCTCTAACTGATTTTGGTGGAAATTTGTTTTCATACAACTGGTTTGTTTTCCAGTTTAAAAATCCCAGTTAAAGACCAGTGAGCCTGAGAGAGGACCTCTGAGTGGAGGAGACTGACTGATATGTTTTCTAGGTGATTAGATGATTGACAGATGGTGCATTCTCATGTTTAAGGTCTGGAGTGTTGGAGGTAATGAGCTTCCTGTTACCCACAGTGATGATGTCTGAATTCACTGATGGACCACTCTGCATTCTGTTTTTCATTAGGAAAGAAAATCATGAGGCAGAGCCTCAGTGACCAGCAGCCAGACAGTCTGGTGACAGTAACATGAGTGGTTCTCTCTCTGTGAGGTAACATTACACGCTCTGATTTCACGACATGGCAGACAGACTGACTCACACGACTTTAAATGACAGTTTTTCTTGATTGTGATGAATAAAGTGCTGCAGGCGTCACCCTGAGCAGCTGAAAGAGTAAGGTTCCTCGTCTGGATTCAGACCTGAGACCTGAGGCTGTGGGGTCACACCTGAGTCCTTTGGTCTTTTTGGTGGAGTGGAGAAGTGCATCGATCGGTGAGTGTCAGCAGGCCGTGGAGTTTTTGGAGCAGAAAGTGTACGGCAGGTGCACTGAGTGCATCTGCTGCCAAGTTTATCATCGTTTGTCCTTTTTACAGTTTTACAACCTTCTAAGACCAAAGATGCTCAAACGTAAGCAGCTGAAGCTTCAGTGTCTCTGTGCTGCAGCAACAGTCTAATGCAGATTTATCACACTGACACCTCAGCCTTAACTGCTTACACTGACTCTGTGTCGTCACATTCATGTTCTAACATTATTTCAGAACCTAATAATGAGCTTGGCATATTTACCATGGTGAAGACAAAGATCCTCATGAGGTGAACGAGAAACACTTGAGGAAAGGAGTGTAAAAAAAAGAGGAATGAAAGGGCAGAAATCAGTGAGAGGATAAGAGAGAAAGAAGTGACAGAGGGAGAGAGAGAGACACTGAAGAGACCAAACAGCTGGGGAAGCTGGAGAGAAGACAGAGAAGAAGACGATGACAGGAGTTTTCCCTTTGATGAAAGAAACCGAGAGAGAGAGGAGGAGGAGGAGGAAGGACCACGAGGAGCCACGGAGGCTTTGAGCAGCCGAGTCTGATCATTATCCTCCGTCGGCGGCGGCGACGGCTTCCCTGACTCAGACGGTTGATCCTGTCATTAATTCTGTTCAGATGAAGGGTCCTTCAGATGCTCCTCGCTCTGCTCGGCTCCCTCCACATGAAAACGCTGTCCTTGTTTTACCTTTCATTCAATGATTCACTCTTAAATTCGTGTTTCCACGTTCAGTGTCCTCCCTGTCCTCTTCAGGTAGAGGACTGATGAGTAGGAAGATTCAAACCTCCACAGTCAGACACTAAAATGGGTTTAGTTTCCTTCAAATGACCCACTGAAGGTCTTAAAGCATGTCGGTCCACCGCAGAGACAAAAGTCTTCCTACCTGTTCAGACACACCTGAGGTAGGATGCCATCGTAGGCTCCTCGTCCCCTGTGTCCCACTGCCGCCTGCAGTCTCTGCATTAGGGCCGAGTTTCTCAGCATGTTAGAGGACGTGAGACAGACAGACACACTTTGTCTCAGATTCTGTGTGGACTGATCATTTCTTTGGAAAATGGAAGTGTGTCTGTCCCCCTTGACACAGACTGATGATGGACGTCACAAACACTGACCCGCAGATCCATATCATGTGACCGTGAGACCGTAGCATTTTGTTTCACTCCCAGTCGCCTGGTCGTCCTCATCACTCTGATGAAGAGCAGAGAGAGGAGAGCTCAGACAGGAGACGGAGTTCATTTTATTTCCTCCTGTGTCTCTTTCTTCTTCCCTCTCTGCTCTTTGATAATGGGATTTTTAGCTCTGTGACAAAACTGACTCAGACTTCAAAAGGAGGACGCTGCAGCTTAGTGGCTGTGTCTGTGTGTGTGTCTGTGTGTGTGTGTCTGTGTGTGTGTGACTGTGTGTGTGTGTCTGTGTGTGTGTGACTGTGTGTGTGTGTCTGTGTGTGTGTGACTGTGTGTGTGTGTCTGTGTGTGTGTGTCTGTGTGTGTGTGACTGTGTGTGTGGCCAGGTGGGTGGGATGTAAGTGTGTGTGTGTGTGTGTGTGTGTGTTTGTGTGTGGGGCTGTGTGTGTGTGACTGTATGTGTGTGTGTGTCTGTGTGTGTGGGGCTGTGTGTGTGTGACTGTGTGTGTGGGGCTGTGTGTGTGGCCAGGTGGGTGTGTGTGTGTGTGTGGGGATGTGTGTGTGTGACTGTGTGTGTGGCTGTGTGTGTGTGGGGCTGTGTGTGTGTGGGGCTGTGTGTGTGTGTGTGGCTGTGTGTGTGTGGGGCTGTGTGTGTGTGTGTGTGTGTGTGTGGGGCTGTGTGTGTGGCCAGGTGGGTGGGATGTGTGTGTGTGTGTGTGTGTGTGTGTGTGTGTGTGTGTGTGGGCTGTGTGTGTGTGTGTCTGTGTGTGTGGCCAGGTGGGTGGGTGTGTGTGTGTGTGTGTGTGTGTGTGTGTGTGTGTGTGTGTGTGTGTGTGTGTCTGTGTGTGTGTGACTGTGTGTGTGGGGCTGTGTGTGTGTGACTGTGTGTGTGGGGCTGTGTGTGTGTGTGACTGTGTGTGTGGGGCTGTGTGTGTGGGGCTATGTGTGTGGGGCTGTGTGTGTGTGACTATGTGTGTGGGGCTGTGTGTGTGTGTGACTGTGTGTGTGGGGCTGTGTGTGTGGGGCTGTGTGTGTGTGTGTGTGTGTGTGTGTGTGTGTGTGTGTGTGTGTGTGTGTGTGTGTGTGTGTGTGTGTGTGTGTGTGTGTGTGTGTGTGTGGGTGTGTGTGTGTGACTGTATGTGTGGGGCTGTGTGTGTGTGGCTGTGTGTGTGTGTGTGGCTGTGTGTGTGTGGGGCTGTGTGTGTGTGTGTGTGTGTGTGTGTGTGTGTGTGTGTGTGTGTGTGTGTGTGTGTGGGGCTGTGTGTGTGGCCAGGTGGGTGGGATGTAAGTGTGTGTGTTTGTGGGTTCAGGATCCAGTTCGAGTTCAGATGCTTAATCAGTGTGAATGGGTGATAGCTGTTGTTGGAAAAATAAAAAGTTGTGACAACAAAGAAAAAGAGAATGAAGTTGCCCTCTGTCAGTGTCACAGTGACCGTGAGCTGAGTCTGACAGTTCTGGCATCACTGGAAGCTGAGACCTAACAGCCGCCTCCCTGAGTGTGTGTGTGAACCCACGCTATAAACCGAGACTCTACACTGAAGCGCTTGGCTAAAGGTGCTATATGTAGGTTAGCATGTTAGCTGCTAGGCTGAACCTACGCACATTAAACTGATATTACTCAGTTCATCTCCCTTTGAAGAGGACGGTAACGGTTCCTGCTTCCTCCTCCTCCTCCTCTTCCTCTCTCCTTCTGTCCTTCCACTTTTCTTCAGTTCATTCTTTCACTCTGTGAAGCAGCAGCAGCTTCTAAATGATCAGATTTTGTTTCCTGATGCATCTTCAAGGTCACCGTAAAAGCTTTGACACACACACACACACACACACACAGCGCCATTGTGACGAGGCTGCTCTAATTGGATTCCATGGTCGCCACAGCGATGAGAATTGATTGGTGACAGAGAAAGAAAGCCAGAGGGAGGCTGAAGGATGGAGGTGTCATTGTGTGATGATGGGGTCAGAAGCCTCACACACACACACACACACACACTACTGATGCACACAGGCATAAACACACACACACTCTCACAGGTTATCAGTTATCAGTTATGTTGTTCCATCACTACAAACCAAAGCCATATGGTTATTGGGGGTTGTAATCAACTGGAGGTTTCCATGACGATGAGTGCTTGGATACTCACACAGACAGACACACACACACACTGTTTTCCATCCTGTGCTCTTCTGGTGCGACAGCACTAACTGATGCGTGTTCACTGTGAGACAGGTGTGAGACAGGTGTCACTCTGGACTGAAGGCCTTTACTTAAACACACACACAGTTTGAAGGCGTGGTCACTGAAAGAGAAGACAGACGGGACTGTTTGTGGGGAATGGGAAAGAAACGTCCATCATCCATAAAGTGACATTTTGTTGTCCCATCCCTCCACCGGACCTCTGAGGACTTCATGGCTGTACAACGATGTCCCACTCTTTCCTCCGTCCCACACACTGTCAGTGTGTCACTGGTGGAGAGTCGGGCTTTGATTGGAGCTAAGTGACAGTGTGAAAGATGAAGAGGTGGAAAGAAAAATCTCCTTTGATTTTCACCTCAGGAAACTGATTTCTGCAGTGCTGAACTTCAGTCACACACACACAGACACACACAGAGTAAAAGGCACACACTTTGTGCACGTTGTGGCTGCAGTGATACGAGCAGGGTGAGGAGAGTTGGTCCTCAGCTTATCTCACCACGAAGCACTGCACCTGCTGTGGTTGCCAGGTTGCAGGGAGGTTTACAAGCACAGCAGAGTTGCCATGTTGGAGGTGGATTTGGATGAAGCACAGTGGAAAGACTCCTGTTGCCATGTCAGACTCTTCAGATGTGAAGTGGTTCAGTTTGATGCAGAGCGTAAGTTTCCATGTTAGAGTGAGTTTTAAGATTGGGGGGGGGGTTGATAGTTACGATGTTGATCCGGTGAAAAGGTCGTGGTGTTAGTTTCATACCATCAAATTCAAGTCAGGGGGTTTTTTCAGATGTTCGTTGCCAGGTTGGAGTGATTTTAATTAATTTTTTATTGGATTGATTTATTTTATTTTATTTAGTTTTATTTTATTTTATTACAGCGAAACATCATAAGAGTGAAGGAGTTTGGAGAAGTGGTGGGAGGCTGAGCAGGATGAAGGGAGAACAAGCTGGGATGAAACAGTCAGCTGGACTTTTTAGACGTGGAGACAGTCGACAGGCGGATGCTGCGTGGACATTTGTAGGTTTGATTTTTACCTTATGTTATGACATCGGAAAGTTCTGGTTTCCAGGTCAGAATTATTTTTATGAACTCTTATTTTCAGTCAGAGTGAACGACTGTCCTCTTTTTTATCTTTGATCTGGGATAGTGAGGATCACTTACAGGTGGTCACTCTCCATTCAGTCCTGCTCCTACAGCTTTACTCATCCTCCAGAGACTTATTATATAATAACCTCCACTTCCTTGTGTCTTGTGGAAGTATAGCAAGCTGGGATGTGCCTGCAGTGTATTTTTTGAAACAGGTTCTTCCAGGATTTGCTCGTCCAGCTCCACAGCGGCCCACATGAGCCACAGCAGAGAGGAAAACCAGGTCACCTGTGTCTCCTCTGTCTGAATTTATAGTTTTCTTTCCCGTGGATGCAAAAACTCAGCACAGAGTGGTGACGGGCACAGGTGGGGTGTGTTTACCTGCCAGCATCAGAAACAGATCTGTCTGTGACAGAGTTACTGAATTGTTTAGAAATGAATTTCTTGTGGTCTCAGGGTTTAAATGTACATGAAGTGGGCTCAGGTCAGACTGGTTATCAGGTTCGTCGTCGTCCATGTAAACGTGTCTAACCTGCCGCAGTGATGGACGCTTTACGAGCTGTTTACATGTTAACAGATAGAGGGGGCGGTGTCTGTGTTGCCATGTTGAACACAAACCTCAGAGGACACGTTATTTTGATGTTGGACACACTGTGGAGTTGCTGGGTGTGATTACTGTTTCATGTGACCCTGAAAATATTTCGAGCCTCCACACAGAGCAGTGATATCAGGCTGGAGACCAGGGAGAGCGAGAATGGCTTTTGTTGCCAGATCGGATGAGGGTTGCCAGTTTGATGATAACTCTACAAGGAGGCTGTCTGATGCATGATGGCAGAGGTAGGGTTTTATTAACACAGTGTGAATGTGCCAGGCTGCAGAAACAGATGGAACCATCAGGTAGAGCGAGGGGAAAATAAACCAGGTCACCTGATTTTGGAGAAAGCAGAGAGGGTTACGGTTGCCAGGTTGAAGCGAGGTTTGCAAGTTGAAGTTAAAACTGCTTTCTGTGTTGCCACTTCAAATACTATCAGCCGCAGAAGGAGGTTATTTCCTTCTGGAGTCTGATGACAGGAGTTATTCACGCGGTGTGGAGTTGCCAGGTTTGACTCTTGTATGTTTGACCTCAGGGATATTTGGAGCCATTAGAGAAAAAAACAGGTAATAGGGCACAGAAAAGAGGAATTATTTGGAGCAGGGGAAGTTCTTTTTTTCCAGGGCGGAGCAGGGTTGCCAGGTTAGATTGATGTGAGTTTGCACTGAAAGATATAGAGACGAGAGAAAGCTGCAAACAAAGAGGGAGAGGAGTGTAAGTGTTCCGACTTCAGGTCCTGTCAAATTCAGAGGACGGTGATTTGGTGCAGAATAAAGGTAAGAACGCTGCGTGAGGTTGCCAGATTGGAGCAGAGCTATCCGTCTATTTCATCTGCTGCTTTTAGAAAATGTTGACAGACTGTAGCATCACTAACCGCCATGATCCTGTTTAAGGACGTGCACGAAATCAAGTTATTTTGTAGAACTGAACCTGTTTTAAACAGGACACGTAGATGAAATCAAATCAACACTGAAGAAGGACACTTTGAGTTAGGTGTGATAATAAAATGCCCCAAACTTCTTACACTGGATGGAGTCAGTGTGTGATGATGATCACAGTCACTGTTCTGTTCTCACCTTCACTCAAACTGCCAGGTGGAGCCTGACTTCACTGACTTCATCAGTGGACGGAAAGACAAAGAGTCCACTTTTTCTCTTCCTCTCCCACTGACTTCCCTCTGTTCTGTGTGAGTGCTGAAGATCAGCCAGGTGCTGACACCGAAATCTGACGTTTCCCGCTGAACTTTCAGATAACTGAAACTTTTTCTTGCGTTCACACTCAGTTGTAGCTGCGGGAAACATTTGGATGTGACAGCATGTTTTCTGCTTCTGGCAGGTACCCACAGGGAACAGCAAGTATGTCGACTCAGAAATGCAACTTACAAAATCAATTGCTGTTTTTACTGGATTTTAGGAGCTGGTTTTTCCTTTAATGACCGGAGTCCCTAGAGATGGGCAGAAAGGAGGACAGTGGACAAAGCAGAGGACGGAGACCGGTGTGCAGTTGTCAGGCTGGGCTGATTTGAGTCAGGGCAGCAGGAGCTGACAGTTCCCAGCCAGAAAATGTGCTTAGAAACCCAGACAATTTCCTGCACTCACCCATTTAGTCTTCTCCTCTCCACTCTCCATGGATCTTTTTATAACTGTGGAAACAGTTTAGGGAGTGGGCCAAGCTCATCTCCCATATGTCTCAGTGGGAGACTGAATGTTGGGTTTCTCAGTGGGGACGGAGAAAGACAAAGGCAGAGGCTGCAGAGATGCAGATGGGACAGAGTGGAAAGGGCTGCAGAGAGAAACAGTTCCGACCTCCCACCCTCTGTGTGGTGCCGTCCCTCCCTGAGGTCTGCAGCTCACCTCTGTTTGTTCTCCACAGTTTTACCGTCATGTTGAGCTTTGACAACCATCAGACAGGGTCAACTGTTTACCTGCAAACTGTTTGCAACCAGCAGGGAACTGCTGCAGCTGCAGCCAGAGCGCACACTGATCTGAGAGCAGATCAATCCTCTCCTGTCGGTCCGATAACTGCTCTCTGTTGCTGCTGATCTGATCGGAGATGTTTACAAAGCGAGCCGGCGGTTTAGTGTTTTACTTTTATGGATTTACACGAGACAGACTCATACAGAAAGGTCAGAATCGACCCATCAGATCCTGAAATATCCTGACCTTTACTCTCTCTTCACTCTGTTAGTGTGGGTCAAGCTCCAAAACCATGACACATCTTACATTACCCACAATGCAAATTTCATTATATGATGCCTGCCATATAAACACACATCTTTCAAATGCTCCTACATACAGGTGTATTACCTGCTGTCCCGGGCTGATCAGGAGAATCTGTCGCTGCACGGTTTCAATTCCAGGTTTTTAAAGTCTGAGCATGAGGACTGAGTTTGTCAGTACAGACATGTTATGTACAGACAGTCGGCAACATCTGGGAGACGACGTGTGACAGAGGACACGTTTGCTGCTGTTTGTTACGGGACTTTGAAGCATCGTTATAGTTTCTGTGCATACTTTATATTTGGTGATCAGCTTTGCTGCAGGTCGTCCGTCTTCACTCCCGCGGGCTCGTCCACAGACACCAGTTTCTCTGGCAGTTTGACAACAGTGAGTCTCTGTGGAGACTTTGGACAAAGTTAGAGACAAATCAAAAGCCTTTCCTGAATTTAGTGCGTATGTACGGATCTAATCTCTTTTTTTGAGCCGAGCTCTTATTGGTGAAAGATGTCTTCCATCTGTGCTGATGATTTCCATAAACAAAAATGAAAGAACATTTTCAGACCAGAGCGTTAGCGTTAACCACGTCTCCTCTTTTCCTCCTTCTGTGTGTCAGTTCTCATTCATACAGTTTGGATGAAGCAGCTCAGACAGGATCCATCTGTTGGTAACTGTGGCTTTAAAACACTTCAGAACAACAGCATCTGTTTTTCAGCAGTTTCCCTGTGACACGTTATTTTTAGGCTTTTTCATTTTACCAGTTGTTTTGACGGTGAGGCTGCAGAGGATCAGCTCTCACTGATGCTTTCACCTGTGATGCTTCTCATTGTGCTTCCATGTACGGCTGGAAATAGTTAGCTCAGACGCTTAGATCTGATGTGTCCTGCACGTCTCCACTTACTGACCCGGCTGATGAAGGGGACAGAGGGCGTGGACAGGCCGGACCACACCTCACTCTTGTGTGGTCCTACTGTGTCAGTCACATAGAGTGTGATGCTGCTGCCTGACACTGACTGATGAATGAACTGCTGCTGAATCGCTTCCTTTTTAAACTCACATCTCTGTCTCTCTGCCGCTCTGTCTCTGTCGCTCTGCCGCTCTGTCTCTCTGTCGCTCTGTCTCTGTCGCTCTGTCTCTCTGTCTTTCTGCCGCTCTGTCTCTCTGCCTCTCTGTCTCTCTGCCGCTCTGTCTCTGTCTCTCTGTCGCTCTGCCGCTCTGTCTCTCTGTCGCTCTGTCTCTGTCGCTCTGTCTCTCTGCCGCTCTGTCTCTCTGCCTCTCTGTCGCTCTGCCACTCTGTCTCTGTCGCTCTGCCGCTCTGTCTCTGTCTCTCTGCCGCTCTGTCTTTCTGTCTCTCTGCCGCTCTGTCTCTGTCGCTCTGTCTCTGCCGCTCTGTCTCTCTGCCGCTCTGTCTCTGTCTCTCTGCCGCTCTGTCGCACTGTCTCTCTGCCGCTCTGTCTCTGTTGCACTGTCTCTCTGCCGCTCTGTCTCTCTGTCTCTGTCGCTCTGTCTCTCTGCCGCTCTGTCTCTCTGCCGCTGATAAACCACACTTTTCCTGATGATGCAGTCTCTTCTTTCCTTCCTTCTCTCTGTCAGTGTCTCTCTCCTCTGTCCTCTCTCCCCAGTGATGACTGCTCTTAGCGGATGGAGGGGACATGCCACCTTACCGGCCAAGTTGCCATTTGGCTGCTCTGTCGTCCTCTCACTGCATCTATCCACTCATCTGCCTCCATCCTTCCTTCCCCTCTCTCCTCTCACCACTCATCCCCTTTTCTCTTTGTCTCTCTGTGCAGGAAATCTTGGCAGACTTTGACAGACAGCTGGCTCAGCCAATGACAAACTTGGAGGACGTTTAACACACGCCTGCAGCGTCCCCTGGACAGATGTACGTGGGTGTGCACATCACAAAGACGTGCATGTGAACCCGGATGAGCGCCAGTGCTGTTTGGTGCCCTGTGAGCAGAGGACGTCCCCCCCCTCCCTGTTAAAGAGGCAGGCTGCTGTTCAGTAAGTCGTTTCATTTCAGAGCTGCCGGTGTTTGTGCTTATAAGATTTGAATTTAGTTTGATAATCAGATTTGATTCTTTTGTCTCTGGAACATAATCTAATCATCTAAATCTCTCAGCTCTTGATTGGCTGAGCATGTCGGTGACAAATAAGACTCAGCTTTAACTGAATGCATCACTGTTGGCGTGTGTGTGTAGACATGTGGTCTGAGAGTGGTTTAAACATCAACGTGGGACGGGTACAGCCGCCTAATTCCCACACAGGGATTAATAAGGACTCACTCCTCTAACGTGTGGTTGTGGGATTTGACACTAAGACGTTGCTGTTATAAAATGTCCTCTGTCCACTTGGCTGGAACACGTGTGATGGATCATTGTTATTTTATCATAGTTTCAAACTAATGGCCACGAGTTTAGTGTTTGCACACAGCCCCTCCCTGCTTCACTCAGGACATCGGTGAGTTACTGTTGAACTGTGGATCATTTTAACCACAAGATAATATGAAAATCAATGAAACTGTGCAGACGTCAGATATGATCCGCTCCAGTTGGCCTTGGCTCAGTCTGACAGTCCTGCTTTCTCAGGAGAGGAGTCATCCTGTTTGAATGGGTTTAAAAAACATGCGTCCTCTGTTAAATCTGACATAACAAGCAGGAAGTAAGACGTTTAAAGGTGAACAGCCTGAAATCCACAGCAGGTTCTGGAAGGATTCAGTGGCCTGAAGGCGACCTCACTGTCAGCCGTTACACAGCTGTGTGTGTGCGTGTGCATGTGTTACTCTGTGTGCGTGTGTGCGTGTGTTTGAGACAGTGACTTAAACTAATGCAGCCTTAATGGCCACATTAGGTTCTTGCTCTGACTGAATCATTTGAAACGAGTAGCAAGTCTGACGTACAAATAGGCCATTAGGTAGCCATAGATCTCATAACACACACACACACACACACACACACACACACACACGCTCTGAAATGAGACCCCAAGTGTGCAACAAACCTGCATGTACGTACACACTTCATCCTCTCCTTCATTCTCTCACCACACACTCAAATATTTACGTTCAATTTGTCTTTCTTTGTTCATTTACACTTCTTACACACACACACACACACACCTCTCGCTGACACTGCGTCTCATTGAAGACTTTGCTATCAGAAGTCATTTGCTGCGGCAGTGACAGGAGTTTGCTAATGAGACGGAGTGCTCGCAGTAATGGCAGGTGTGGGCTTTGAATCAGAATTACAGTAATGACATGAACAGGTCGAACGGTCACAAGCAGAATAATAAGAAGTACAGATGCAGGATGAGAGCAGCTATAATGAGAGAGAAGCCGACGCTCCAGTCAGATAACAGCAGACTTACAACAGGAGGAGCCGAGCACTGCTGCTGGGTCGGGTTCATTCTAATGAATCAACAGAGGAGCCGAGATTTTCCACGTTCTCTGCTCTGCTTCGATGAATATTCAACTGTTCTAAAGTTCAAAAGTTTTGGAGCAGAGTCCAGAAAAAGTGCAGTGTGAATGCTGAAGGAGGCAGAAGGAGCTGTGGACTGCAGAGTCTGGACGAATTCAGGGGAAGAACTGTAACTGAAAATAACAGAACAGAATATAATATAATATAAAGCAGTATCCTCAGCTGAGCAGTGCAGAGGGAACACAGTGAGAGACATTTTCATAACGAACCTGCATTAAACCCAGAGGACTCGTTCACATTCCACTGTCACTGTGCAGGATGTCTCCTGCTGATGTCTCACTGTGTCTATATTTATAACCTAAGTATATTAATACATGAACTGAGTCACAGTGACCTGCAGCGTCAGAGCCTCCTGCCACAGTAACCTGACATTTCTCTGAGACGGGCAGCGCTTTCCTAAAGGTCACTGAAGTGGGCTCGAGACCAGAAGGTTTCTGGTTTGATTCCACGTCCAGTGAATAAAACTGGGTGAGTGAAAACGTAGCTTTGCTCTCCCTCACCCTCACAACCCCCCACTGCTCCAGAGGAAGTGCTCCGTGACGGGAGAGCTGGGCTCTTACAGCTTACACCAGCTTTTAGGAGGAAAGTTAAGTTTCGTCTGACACACCATCAGTTTGATCGCTGGGGTGATACGATGGGTTTGTGTTCAAGAGCCTTTTTCCACCTCAGGAACATTTTTAGGAGAAAAACAGAAACTTAAGATAAGTGTAAAATAAAATAAGAATAAAATTAAATACATATTTGGAAATATAGAAAATAAAATAAGATAAAGATCAAATAAAATACAAATATATAGTGTAACTCAGGATTTTTACCTGTATGTCAGACAGAGGAACAGAGTTGAAAGTCCTGCTCTGAGCTTTTTAGTGGCCCAGAATCAGAATTAGAATCAGGTTCAGGGTTCAGGGTTGGCCTCAGGCGTTC
>CM028903.1:895359-917859 GCA_016801885.1 Toxotes chatareus | reverse complement strand
AGGTTTACAGTGTAATCTGAGAGACCGTGTGGACGGGGTAACTAGGGCTGGGTCTGAGCTAAGTCCTCAGGTCCAGCTCCTCCTGCTGCTGACTCTGAAACACCGAGCTGCAGCTGAGGATGCTGCAGGATGCACATTCAGCTCTGTGGATTCGGGGGCACACAGGGATATTGTGCTTTAGTGGGCACAAAATTATTGGTAATTTGTTAAAGTTCCAGCCTCATCTGCTCATGGGAAACATACACACAGATGTATGTTTATTCCATGTTTTGTGTCCATGTTTATGTACTGCATACTGTACATGTTTGTGTGAACATGTGTCTCTTGAAAGAAACCAAAACTCACCTCATATTGTTTTATTCTAGTTGTTGAAAGTTTGTTGAGTTGTTGCAGCAGTCCTAATTTTAAGAGTCAACACATAATAGAATTGAACTTTTCTTCATCTGTATCCTGATAAAAAACTGTCAGCTCTGATGGTTTCATCATAAATGCCTCACCACTGTATTTACTGAGAGATCCGTCATGTGTTCCTGATTCAGGGCTGATACAGTCGGCTGGAAACTGACTGGTCAGCTGTGAAATGAAACGTACAGGTGACCTGTACTTCTGTGAGCTCTGGTTCGGTCCTTAAAGAGCAGCAGCTCAGTGAGTCAAACACAGAGCAGCACTCAGAGTTACAGATGAACATCCAGAGCTTTGGCTCTGAGGCAGACGCTGAGCTGACTGGGTACTCATATCTGGCTGACTGGCTGACTGGCTGGCTGGCTGACTGGCTGGCTGACTGGCTGGCTGACTGGCTGACTGAGGTATATTACAGAGACTGGCAACCTACCCTGTCTGATGGTCTTCTACCATCTGCAGGACACTGACTACAACCTGAGCAGAGCTCATTAAAGACAAATGCCAAACATTGGCATCAATTATTAAATCATAGTCACTAAAACATAAAGAAAACATAGTATAAGGTAAAGACTGTGGTTTCTTCCTGTGCTGGTACCCAATGTGAACTTTATTCATAAAACTGAATATTGGATTTAATGGATAAACCTGGAATGGCCCTTTAAATCTCTGCTCTTCCATATCTTGTCTCTCATATGAAGCTTCAGTGACTAGCGTTGTTTTACATTCCTCTGTGCAGGGAGAGTGAGAGAGACGCAGAGAGACATAGAGAGACGCAGAGAGACGTAGAGAGACACAGGGAGACGCAGAGAGACGCAGAGAGACAGAGAGAGACGCACAGAGACGCAGAGAGACAGGATCAGTACGATAACGTGTAAAGGTTGGTTTGCCTCCACTCTGGAAATCACTTACACAGTATTAATGGCAAAATAAAGACTTAAAGATGGCGGCCACACACCACAGGAGCAAAGCCAGCCCTACCAAACATGCTTGGTTTTCTTTCATTTTCTTTCTTATCCCTTCTTTCATACCTCCTCTTTTCCATTCTTCACCGTCTGTGCTTCCTCCTCGTCCTCATCCTCTCCCTGGAGGAGCTTAAACAGCAGCAGCAGCAGGGAGAGAGCAGAGAAGGCTGAGGCCTCGTAAGCTCGTATATCTCCACAGACAGGCAGGATTTCCTCCGTCTGGTTCGAGAGACGTTGCTGTTGAATCCCAGCTTCAGTGGTGGCCGCTCGAGGAACCAGTAAAGCTCCACCAGTAGCTCCCAGTATACTTCCCAAAGCTTTCTCACAGAGCCAAGTTTATTATTGGCTCTTGTTGCCTGGAAGGAAATATGATACTTCAGCAAGTAAATACACACACACACACACACACACACACACACACACAGACACACACACACACAGACACACACACATAGACACACACAGACACACACACACACACACACACACACACACACAGACACACACACACACACACACACACACACACACACACACACACACACACACACACACACACACACACACACACACACACACACACACACACACACACACACACACACACACACACACACACACACACACACACACACACACACACACACACACACACACACACACACACACACACACACACACACACACACACACACACACACACACACACACACACACACACACACACACACACACACACACACACACACACACACACACACACACACACACACACACACACACACACACACACACACACACACACACACACACACACACACACACACACACACACACACACACACACACACACACACACACACACACACACACACACACACACAGACACAAACACACACACACACACACACACACACACACACACACACACACACACACACACACACACACACACACACACACACACACACACACACACACACACACACTCAGATGTAACAGCAGTTCTTCATTATTTGTGTGTTAACTCCATCTGAGCTAATGGCCTGCTCCTATTGGTTGAAACTACAGTGAGTTATCCTCAGGGACCTATCAGAGCTCAGTGCTGTCTGGGGAGTGCTGGGCTGAATGTACTGATGCACTCTGGGTAGTCCTCTGGGAACTTCCTTTTTCCTGTGGTGGGGAGTGTGTGTGTGTGTGTGTGTGTGTGTGTGTGTGTGTGTGTGTGTGTGTGTGTGTGTGTGTGTGTGTGTGTGTGTGTGTGTGTGTGTGTGTGTGTGTGTGTGTGTGTGTGTGTGTGTGTGTGTGTGTGTGTGTGTGTGTGTGTGTGTGTGTGTGTGTGTGTGTGTGTGTGTGCGCAGGTTCAGGTGTGTTACATGTACAGAAGGCTGTAGAGACTAATAGACCTTCTTTCAGTGCCAGCAGCTGTTTATAGCTGGGTGGAGAGGTGCAGAGACAGTTGGACATGTAGGTCCTAATGAGTTTGGGATATAATGACATTAAAAATATTATGAGGTAGGTTCAGGTTGAATCTAATGTCAAATCTAAATAAAAAATAAAGTAAATCAATGAAAGCAAACAAACTTTCTGAGTGACACAGACTTAAAGCTGCAGCGTCCTCTGTTTGGCTCCGCCCAGTGATCGTATCCAGAACGACTGACCGACACGAACATGCAAACAGCTGAGCGAGAGGTTCTGTGGAGCACAGAGTCGCTTTAATGGACGCTGTAGTTTTAATGGAATTTTTCCATCTGCAGCCACAGATACTGGTTCTGACATGATGTTGAACATACAGCATCTGGTCGGATGTGGCGGAGAGGAGGAGCTCACAGTGGTCCTGTGTGGGATCTGATGTGTTGTGATGCTGATTACAGCGTTCCCCACAGCCCCCCCCGCGTCATTTACCTATCCATCTCCCATCTGTTCCCCCGTCTCCGTCTTATTTACATTAGATGCAACATGAAGCCGTGTTGTTGATGTGATCTCTGATTGCAGCGTCCCACCAATCCTGTCAGTTACAATTCATCATTTTATCCATTTCTCTCTCGCTCTATCCATCCATCCCTCTCTCTTTCTGTGTTTATTTGTTTATTTACGAGGAGGAAGAGATGGACCTGACGCTGGTTTGATGCCGATGGCAACATCCCACCGTTTCCTGTCACTCATAATTTATCCTTCATTTGGTGAGAGGAGGCCGTTATATGAGAATTAGCTTTTGCTGATGTTATGATGCTGGTTGCAGCGACTCACCTCTGATGTTATGTCAGCCCACTTCTCCCTCTGAAACCTGCTGCAGAGAACGGCTGTGACGAGGGGCAGTCTGGCCAAAGACGCAGGTAAGCTCAGACTGATGCAGAACTGGTCTGTGATCATGTTTTCCAGTGTCAGAGCGACGCACCGTACAGCCCAGTGATCCACTGATGCTGTCACATATAACTATGCATCTGCCTTTGCTTCTGAAGGAGGACAGTGTTTGTCCACATGGTGTCACTCATCATCGTGTTTCCTCTCTTTCTGTCTCTTTACTTTTGGACCCTTTGTCTTTCACTCTTTCTCTCGTGTACGTTTCCCTGCCCTTACACTCTCTCTGTTTATGGATATGGATTGTGTCTGTGTGTGTGTGTGTGTGTGTGTGTGTGTGTGTGTGTGTGTGTGTGTGTGTGTGTGTGTGTGTGTGCGTGTGTGTGCGTGCGTGTGCGTGTGTGTGTGTGTGTGTGTGTGTGTGTGTGTGTGTGTGTGTGTGTGTGCGTGTGTGTGTGTGTGTGTGTGTGTGTGTGCGTGTGTGTGCGTGTGTGTGTGTGTGTGTGTGTGTGTGTGTGTGTGTGTGTGTGTGTGCGTGCGTGTGTGTGTGCGTGCGTGCGTGTGCGTGTGTCTGTGTGTGTGCGTGTGTGTGTGTGTGTGCGTGTGTGTGTGTGTGTGTGTGTGTGTGTGTGTGTGTGTGTGTGTGTGTGTGTGTGTGTGTGTGTGTGTGTGTGTGTGTGTGTGTGTGCGTGTGTGTGTGTGTGTGTGTGTGTGTGTGTGTGTGTGTGTGTGTGTGTGTGTGTGTGTGTGTGTGTGTGTGTGTGTGTGTGTGTGTGTGTGTGTGTGTGTGTGTGTGTGTGTGTGTGTGTGTGTGTGTGTGTGTGTGTGTGTGTGTGTGTGTGTGTGTGTGTGTGTGTGTGTGTGTGTGTGTGTGTGTGTGTGTGTGTGTGTGTGTGTGTGTGTGTGTGTGTGTGTGTGTGTGTGTGTGTGTGTGTGTGTGTGTGTGTGTGTGTGTGTGTGTGTGTGTGTGTGTGTGTGTGTGTGTGTGTGTGTGTGTGTGTGTGTGTGTGTGTGTGTGTGTGTGTGTGTGTGTGTGTGTGTGTGTGTGTGTGTGTGTGTGTGTGTGTGTGTGTGTGTGTGTGTGTGTGTGTGTGTGTGTGTGTGTGTGTGTGTGTGTGTGTGTGTGTGTGTGTGTGTGTGTGTGTGTGTGTGTGTGTGTGTGTGTGTGTGTGTGTGTGTGTGTGTGTGTGTGTGTGTGTGTGTGTGTGTGTGTGTGTGTGTGTGTGTGTGTGTGTGTGTGTGTGTGTGTGTGTGTGTGTGTGTGTGTGTGTGTGTGTGTGTGTGTGTGTGTGTGTGTGTGTGTGTGTGTGTGTGTGTGTGTGTGTGTGCGTGTGTGTGTGTGTGTGTGTCTGTGTGTGTGTGAGATCCCTGATGGTTCATTAGAGCGCTCTCTGCCTCTAACAGCTGACAGTGGAGGGCTCCCGCTCTCATCAACGTTTTATCTGATAAGAGACAAATGGAGTTTACTGACTGTGTGAGAGGGAGAGATATTAAAAACACTCTGATGTGCTGAGACTCACATGGTTAACAGAGATTCCACCTCGTGTTGTATTCTTGTATTCCACCTTAACACCTTGTATTGTGTTGTATTTAAAGGCTTTAGCAGTGAGAATAAGGGCTGAGTCTTCCTCACACTGAGGATGGTCATTAATCAAAGCTTCGCAGTAATTCAGCTGGTGTGGGAGATAAACCACTCCTCTTCATGCAGGTCTCCGCTGTACTCCAGACGTTCGACTGGCTGCTCTGACCTGCAGAGTCACATGAATATCAGGAAGAGCCAGAGGCATCAGTAGCTTCTTCTCCTTACTGGCTCGTGCTGTAGGAAACGGCAGCGTGAGGAAGAAAAATCGATCCAGCGTGCAGCTGCTGTAAAATGATCCCATCTTCATATCTCTATACTTTCTGTATTTTCTGAGTTTAAGGCTCCGTCAGAGGTCCCTGTAGGAACCGCAGACCTCTGCCTTTTACAGCTGTCTCTGCAGAACCCTCTGATATCACTCTATGAACAGGGTCCTTCTGTGATGCTACAGAAATGGAAAGACCCAGTTCCTCCATCTGATGCACACTGGATGAGGAATATTTTATATTATATCAGAGGTCAGGAAAAAACTGAAGCGCACACTGCGAGGTTCATCTGGCAGGACGGGATTTGGTGGCTTTGGTGACCTGAGATAAGCAGAAGAGGAGCTAGTTACACGAGAACCCTCAGTGCAAAGGTGATTATAGGATAATGGTTTGAGCTAAATATCAAACATCCTGCTCTGAGATGGAGGACAGCCTCTCCACATCCCTTCAAACCTCTTTTCTGTATTTTACCTTATCGGCTCCAGTGATGCTGTGTCAGTGTTACTGATCATCCTGATGTTATCAGTGCTGTGACATTAGGTATTAACCTGTATCACATGTATGAGCTCACTGCATCGTTGGCACAGCTCAGTCATTCTAAATAAAAGACAACAAACAAACAAAATTTGTAATAACCAGTAGGTTAAGAGTTGTATGATGGATGAAGGGCTCAGGACGAGCTCAGTGCCACTGAGTTTATTGTACGTGTGAACGAGGCTGAGTGAGCACACAGATTTAACCTGCTTTAACCTGGTGACGCTCTCTCATCATCTGATGGTGAATTATCAGCACAATTAACAGCAATAATTGTTACGGCAGAGAATAAGAAAGTAGAGCCACAGCAAATAATGGTTATTAATGATGTTCAGCAAACACAGGAGCATTGTTTCCTTTGTTCTCTTCGTTCCTCTGGCGTCTGGCTGGCGATCATTAGATTCTGATGGAGGAAAAATGAGGCGTAATAGTAAATAATGGAAATGAATGGCACTGTTTTCTCTTTGTGTGCTGTGTTTCAGATTGTTTTAATCATCCGTAATCATATAAGCAATCATTACCTTCTAATGGAGCAAAGAAGCTGTGTCATCTCTGTAACTGTTATTAATGACACTCATATTGTATATTATATAAAAGTGTAGTAGGAATGTGCAGCAGCCAAACACTCAGAGCGTCACTCAGCTGTCGATAAAACCAAAATATTTCTATCATTTTTCAGTCAGTGCTCAGACACACACACACACACACACACACATTCACAGACACACACACACACACCCACCCCCCCACACACACACACACAGCTGGTGCCATCTGTTGATCTACAGTAGATTAGCCTGCTGGTAGGAGCAGCCTCGTCTCTCTCACACACAAGCTGTGATGTGCCAGTGTCTCGAGGCCGAGCGTGACAAGGTGTCAAAGTGTTTCGCTCTGTCTGCCAAGTATCTCTCTGTCCTCCACGTCCCTCTTCTCTGTCCTCTCCTCTTTCCCTTCACCTCTTCACATGGTGATCAGTTTGAGCTTTTCTCCCTGGTGGAGCCGGAAACATGAATTTACACATAAAACCCACAAACTGTGCAAACATGGTCTGATCTCCAGTGATGTGGGGTCAGTCTGTTTATTAGTCAATACAACCACAGTAAGGTTATCACATAGTATGTAGAGCTGGGCTACACACACACACACACACACACACACACGCACATCTCCTCAGCTTCTGCCTTCTTCCATGTTGTGGTTGATTATGATCAGGATGTTTTAATGTTAACAGTTAGTAAGCACTGGTTTCTCATTGGGTCAGACGGTCGGTCCACCGCTGGTCGTCAGCTGATGGTCAGCTGGTCTGCTGCCACTCCAGCCTAACATCAGTCAGAGCTGTTTCTATGAAGGGAAGCAGCCACAGTGGATGGAAACAGCTGTAAATGTGATTGTGTTCAGAGAGAGTGGAGGTCAGCTGACACACAGTCAGAACAGACTGCTGCTGGGAGTTGCGTGTTGAGTGGATGTTTATATTGTCAGGTCCAGTCAGGCATGTTCTATGCGTGGGCCAGCCAGCATCCCCAGTGATCACACGTGCACGAACACTCAGGCCAGGCTGTCGCTTTCGAAGGTGCCTGGCTTCTTTGGTGACTCTCACTCGTGAAAATCTTTCTGTAGGAAACTGAGTCCAGGTAAATCTATTTATTTTGATATGTTTACTGATAAATGAAATATGGTTACTGTTCCATTTTAATCTACGGTGAAAACGAGAGAGAAAAGCTAAAGCAGTAAAATCCAAATCCAAAATATTTATCCAGTGGAGCTTTATGCACTCACGTTTGCACCCATGCAGACACATGCACATTCAAGCACACTCACACTCACAAGAACACACAGACGCACACTCAGAGACACACAGACGCACACTCTCACTGCCCAGCTTCTCCTGAACTGTCGCCCACTTTCCCATCTCGTCTGTGTGTTTGCTTATTTTGGTGAGCGCAGCGTGAGTGTATACATGTGCACGTGTGAGACGGAAAATGTCTGTGTGTGTGTGTGTGTGTGTGTGTGTGTGTGTGTGTGTTTGTGTGTGTGTGTGTGTGTGTGTGTGTGTGTCTGAGGGTGCCATCTGTTAAAATATTTAGTAGAACAGACCAGTATTATTCCCACAATCCCTCCCCTGCTGTCCCCTCTCTCTGTCATCATCAGCATCATCCCTTTCTCTCTCTCTGTCTATACACAGACAGATACACACATTCTATATATAATACAAAGAAATGCAGACTTGCACTTAAAATATTATTATAGTAGTTTTCTTCTTATCAGAGTGATTATCTGGTCAGTCCCTCCTCAGCCACGCCTCTGCATCACCACCAAATGAGCCAATGAACAAACACTTCATCAGAATATCATCATCATCATTTTGTCTCAGTCTTTCAGCTCACAGCTTTAACGTGTGTGTACATGTGCACTCATGTGTGCACCTGTGATTCTTGTGTGACTCTTGTGTGATTGTGTGCACATGTCAGTCTGATCCATGACATCAGGACAAAGGCTAATGAACCTGTGGAGCTTGATCAGGCCGTTGTTCTGTTGACACAGGTTTTCTCTTGTTGTTGTTGTTGTTGTTGTTTCTGAGCTGTGTCTGTGTTTGTGTCTATAGATCCATAGATCATGTTTTCTGTACATGTTCATTGTTCTCCTCCGGCCTATGGTTTGTAAATTCTCTGACTCTTTTTGCTTTTTGGACTCAGAGGACGTGAGAGCTTTATAGCTGAGTGACACCTTTGGTTGTGTGCTCAGTGCTCAGGTGATAATACATCCTCAGAAAGCAGCTCTTTATATAAACTAACTGTGACGTTCAGATGACGAGAGCCTTCCATTAGTCTGAGGCTGTCGCTCATACAAGTTAGAAATGTCAGACGTGGATTGTTGTGGTGACAGCTCATGGCAGCAGGGTGATGCAGTGAAGAGCCTCCTTCAGCAGGATGATGTGCTGCCGTCCACCCTGCTCAATCATCCTTGACACTGAATCTCCACCAGAGGTTTGATTTTCCGGGTGATCCTGACCTTTGACCTCACTGTGAGGAAGCTTCACATGTTGGTTGAAATCACTGGTTATAAAAAAGCTGGAATCCTAAAATGTTGACATGTTTGACACAGATCAGATTTAGACGTAGACTCACTCTGCAGTGTCCCATCGGGCAGACGCACTGTCAGGAGAGGTCAAGGTACGGTAGCTGGAATGTGCCAATCCAGAGAGTGAATATGATTAAAGTGTTCATGGCGTGGTGACGCACATCAGCACAGGGCAGCGTGACCGTGACACATCCTCCTTGTGTGCATGTTCTCAGAGTAACAGGCGTGTTGTCTTCAGCTGAGCTGGCGGTGAAAGGTTTGACCTGCTGGATGAAATGTCAGTGGGATGCGTCCTCTGGGGACCATGAGCATCTGTCCAGACATCGTGGCAGTCGGTCCAGCCAGTTCACGGTGTCACTGTTAGTCACAGGCTGATCAGAGTCTTCACATGTTGAAATCGTATCGTTCTACAAAGGCAGCTCATGTGATGGACCGTCGGTAACATGGACAGAGATGCTGAAGCCTCTGAGGCAGCAGCAGAGATGGGGAGGGATGACCATGAAGATATTTTTATAGACAAAATAAATCAAATAAAAATCCGTTGCTCCATCCTTTCATCTCGCGGTCGTTAGCTCTCTCTTTTCTCTGGCTGTTCTTGGCCTGCCTCCCGCCCTCCCCTCCACCTTCCTCCTTCTTTATCTCCTCCCATTGTTCGCTCCCGTCACGCCTCTGCTTGTCAGCATGTTGTTTTCTATTTCTGAAATGAATGACCTCCGTTTTTATCCTGTCCTCCTCACTATCTGCTACCTGAAGACAACAGTCAATGAATGTTTTCCTCTTTTTTGCTGTCTCTCCTACACCCTGTTCCTTTTATTTCCTCCTTTTTTTCTTTCTTTCCCTCAGGCGTCTCTTTATCTGAATTTATTGCTCTGTTTCTTTTTTTGCTTCTTCCTGTCTTTGTCATTCTCTCGTCAGTTGACCGTCTCTTTTGTGTGAGTATATGTATGTGTGTGTGTGTGTGTTTGTTGTTGTTTGCTGTTTCTTTCTTCTTTAAATGCATTTAAACTGTATGAGGTGCTTTATTAAAGAACACCTCTGCTTCTGTAATATTTCATCGACCGTCGTTCCCACCTGCAGAAGGTGAACAGATTTAGTTTCTTGCTGACTGCCAATGCCAGCACTGTATTATTGACATGTCTACATCTAATCTAACACTGCCAGACCCCCTTCCCTCACCCAGGGGATTGTGGGTATTTGATTTGGTCTCTGTCTCCATCTGGGCTCCAGCAGGAAAGAGAATTGCAAAGAAGTAATGCCATGCTGCTTCCAATACCCTCAGCATGCTGGGAAGTTCAGGCTTCACTCCGGCTTTTGAGAGATTCAGGAGGTGAAGGGACCAGCGAGGCGCCTTCAGTTTGCTGATAACTGCTTCAAAACTCAGCGTGATACCAGAAACTGCTAAATATATACCATCCACGGGGCGAGGAGGCACATCGAGTCAGAAATGCTCGACGTTAGGGTGAAATGTCTGAGACTTCCTCTGAAACGGTCTCATCTTTAGCAGCAGTTTGTACCTGAAACTTGCAAAACTCTAAACTGACTCAGTTCATTAACTCAACAAATCATGTGTTAGGAAGGACACTGGTCAACTCCAGGGCTGTGGACAAAAGACGTGTGTCTGCAGCACCAAGTGTCTGAAAGCCTGTACTTTACTGGAGACACACAGAGGACGGAGAAAAGAGGATGAGAAGAAGTTGGTCAGGGGGCAGAGATGAAAGGGAAGGAACTACAGAAGGGGAGAGGACAGGTGGATTAAAAGAGGGAGAGGGAATTTGCATGAGAGCCAGGGAGGTGGAGGACAGGACGCAGATCGATAATCTGAGAGAGCCTGATACTGGAAACTCCTCCAGCGATTCATGGAGTGAACACACTGGCCTTATCAGACCATGCTATCATCTGACACGCAGCTGAGCACACAGTAGCTGTCTCAGGGACAGAATGTGAAGAAGCTGATGAGCGGTGAAGCTGGACGAGTCTCTGCTAACACAGAAAACAACACACACACATTCCCTGCTGGCATGTGTCGGCCTTACGTGTTGCTTCCTTCCACAGTTGGGTTCAGTTTGCTGAGTCGTAGTACGCAGGACTGTGGAGGCTGCTGACAGTGATGCTTCATCCATCACACGCTCTCAAATGAAACTGACAGGAAGTGGGAAGCACCTGCACCTGCACCTTCACCACAGCTGTTTGATACAGTGAAAAACAGTGGACGTCCAGGTGAGCTGAGACGTCTGAGCATCAGCTGAGTCTCTGATGACTGAACCGCAACTTCTGTGTGTAAGCAGAGTCGCTGTCATTGTCTCTGAGTGTTAGGTGTCTTACTTCCTTGAGCAAGATGGACAACACACACACACACACACACACACACACACACACACACAGAGAGGAAAGACAGCCTCTTGAATTCAAAGCTCCTCTTCAGTAACACTCAAACCATGTTGGTCTCGTGAATTAATAACTGGCCCATGTTGTATAAATATTGATGAGGGTGTGAGTACACCCAGAACCTCGCCGCACACTGATCATTTCTTTTTCTCATTACTTTGAATGGCTTTGTGCTCCCACCAGTGCTGAGTACTGGGAGTAGCTCTCCAAACATGGACTGCTTCCTGCTTCCTGTGGGTTGAATTACAGAACATTAATATTCCAGCAGGACGTTTAGCTTCAGATCTTTGAAGAGCTCCAAAGGAGAGTTTCTTCCGACCTTTTGGAGGAAAGTGGGAGCCTCCAAAGAACATTTCGTGTTTCCATTATCTCATGTCTTCCAGACATTATCCTTGTCTACAGAAGCAAACGCTGTTGTTTTGTTTTTTAAACTTAGTTTGGTCAGTTAAGCTTAGTCTTTGCCTTTAAGACTTCTGGACTTCGTTTGCACGGTGATAAAGAAACAGAGTAAAGGACAATACTTAGAGACAAACCTTTTCAGCAAATGACAGATGTCTCTTTGTCTTTCATGGACTCTTGGACAGGTTTGTGTGTTTTGTTGAGGGTTGTCATGGTCTCACAGAGATTCTTCAACCAAAGGAAAAAAAAAAACAAAGCTTCACTTTTACCTGAACAAACACCACGTGGAGCTTTCTGAAGACAGACTGACACAGAGTGAAAAGGACACTGAATGCTGGACTGCAGCCCTCAGAGGTCACCATGGTTCGACTCTGCGTTAACAGGAAGCTGTTTGCATTTATTTAAGGTGAAAATCCATCAGTTTCTTTGAAATGTTTGTCTGCACCAAGCAAACAAATAATCAGGTACTGAAGGACGAGCTCGTCAGTAAAAAGAGTGAGACTTGTGGACAAAGCTCCGTCAGCTGGACGACTCTGACTGCCTGATATTAAATACATATGTCAGGCTGATAAATTGGCCTTATCTCTTCTCTCATTATCCTCAGAGAGTTAATCTGACACTTGTATGCTCTCATCATGTCCTGTCTGCCACATCATCCAGCTCCATGTTCTCTAATATGCACTTATGTTGAACTGATAAAGGACAATCCTCTCAGCCTCTCTCTTTCACAGGTTTTATTACAGCACTTCACTTTCCTCGTATTACAGGAATATTTGGAGGAAGCTGAGCTGTGACCGTCTCTCCTGCAGTACTGACAGATACAGTATGGGTGATCTGAGAGCTGAATGTCCTTTCATTTTCTTTTACTTCCTCGTGTGTGCATTGTCCTGACTGGAACGCTGCTCTGGATTAAATGCCAGATAAATGTCAGCAGCACCTTTAGGGGCAAGTTGTAGAGTTTTAATGTTGTGGGTAACTTTTCTGCCCCTCTTGGTTTTGGCAGCTTTACGTTAACTCTTCATAAAAGCCACATGCTTAGATCTGATAGATTACAGCTTTAGTCAAGCAGAAGAAAACGCTGAGACAAAAGAGACGAGACTTTGTCCCGGTTCAGTCTCGGCTTAATGTCTCAGCAGTGGTGTGTACTGGTTCTTTCGAGGTCGTGAGAAATCGCATGTTCAGGTTTAATAAACAGCTTTAGTGGTGAAGAACCTTCACTAGGAGGATCAATAAAATGTTTTATGTTTAGAATGTGTCAGTATCACACAGAAAACATGTGATGTGCAGATGTTACATGTATTTGTAGTGAAGTTAGTGATGATGATGATACACACATCACGTGCTGAGCTAACACAGTGATTGGACCTGGCTGTGACCCAGCGTAGGTCCATGCTGTGGACGTGTACTGTTTTATTATGTTCTCCTGAGCAGAACACTGAATTTAAAAAAAACAAAAACTCTCACACAGCTTGAAATCATTTGATCTAAAGGTTTCAGGTCATGGATCAGCAGCTTCACCCAATAAAACTCTCCCTGAACAGGAAGTTGAGGAAAACTCATCAAAGATCCTCTGTTTTCTGAATGAGCACTGACAATCAATTACCAATCTATAACTCTCACTGATTATCTATTCAGCCTCTTGTAGTATTGACCCGGATCAATACTAATACCTCTTCAGTGTGAATCTGCTCCCCGCCCCCTCCTGCACCTGATTGGTTGCTGTGGCAGTAGGTCACTCTCATTGATTCCTGACTCGCCTGATGCCTGCGTGCAGCACGCTGCTCACTCACCCATCACTGCTGCGGCTCGCTCGTTATTATTGAAGGAAAACAAAGTAGTGACGTTTGTTGTTGCAGTGACTAGATTTGATGTTTTTCATATTTGGAAAAAAAAAAACAAAAGCTGAAAAACACGACTTAATGGAAATTTAAAAAACAAAGAAAAGCTGCAGGTCAGCATACAGTTTGTCAGTTTCAGGTTTGAAATGGAAGCATAATCAAAATGTGAAGAATCTGTGTTTGTGCTCAGAAACATGAACTGACTCTGTGTTGATTCCATATCCTGGATCTTATTTTCTCGGCTTCGATAAAAGCCGGTGGATTGTGTGAACGCCACGGACGATAGAAATAACTCCAGGACTTAATCATTCGGAGAAGTTTGTATTCTCCACAGACAAACTCCGAAAACCAGCGTCAGCTTTTTCCTCTGTTAAAAGTCAATTAGCTTCTAAAATCATTAGAGTGTGGAAGGTCAACAGTGTCTTTAATGAGCCGATGTTTTCCTGCTTCAGACAGATCCACGAACACACCAACAGGCGGTGATCTGTCATCTGCATCACACAGGAAATGGTAAAAACGCTCAGACACCAAATTGAGGGTCTGTGTTTAATTGGAGCTGAATTAGAAGCGAACATTGTTTACGTCCCGACAGCTGGTCCACACATTCATATTCATCATTTTCTTCTGCAGCAGACAGATGCAAACGTGACGGTGGTGACCGTGATTATTATCATTAGCAGTGTTATCATTATGGATGATGTCTTTTCCCCTGTCAGTGGAAGTGTCTCATTTCCATGATAATGCCTGGCCTTTCTGCCTCGCTGCCTCGGTCTCTGGCCTCAGACCTGAACTTCTAAAGCTAAAGTCTGCAGCTCGTTATGTGACAGACGGGACGTGACAGGTGTATCACGTTCAGTCTCAGTCTGACCTGTTCACCTTTGGCTGTGACATGTCGGCGGTGGACGGGTCGTATGACGTCTGAACTGTGGAGTTTAACAGTTTGACTTAGAGCCACATATTTCAGAGCAGACTGTCCTCTGTGATTCATCTCCTCCCTGTCTCTGTCTCTGTCTGTCCCTTCACCACCCGTCCTGTAGAGATGCAGTGGGTCAGTTATGAATTTCCAAGTGATGACCTGAGATTTACAGTTTGGTCTCTTCTCTCTTTGTAGCAGAGGAATAGAATGTGCTGATAGGAAGCAGATTGACGTGTGGACGTCTTCCTTGTTTTTCTGTGTTGTGTCCTTATGTGTTTTCAGCTTCGGACTGTGGATTAGTCCACTCCTCCATTCGTCTGTTCTTTGTTTCCATCTAAAGTGTGAGCGTAGGCTCTTCAGCAGCTGAACAGGGGAGACACAATAAAAGACATTAGGTAACAGAAGCATCCAGAAAGGACACCTGTCTTCTGGACGGCTCTGACACACTGAATGAAAATAATGTAAATGTAACACCTGTAGTAATAAAAAGCTCAGGTTAAATCAGCCTCTGTCAGAATCTGGATCCGTATCAGAATTCAGTCTGAACGAGTTTCACTTATTAACTTTATATTAACGACACGTCGTCCAAACATTCCTGTCCTGAGACGTTTGTGTTGTCTGTGAACGCTGACAGCTGGAAGACGTCTTTACTGTCCAGTCACATGAGAACGTGACTTTCAATGGATATTTTCATAGTTTTCATATCAAGTCATAGTCAGTGACTGTGTGCGTGTGTGCGTGTGCGTGCGTGCGTGTGTGTGTGTGTGTGCGTGTGTGTGTGCGTGTGCGTGTGTGTGTGTGTGTGTGCGTGTGTGTGTGTGTGCGTGTGTGTGTGTGCGTGTGCGTGTGTGTGTGTGTGTGTGTGTTCTAACGTATTGCTATTTTAATTAGTCAATAATCATCATCCTCACTGCATCATGGGTCACCAGGTGAGACTGAAAGGATCTGTGTCAGTGTACCTGCTCCTGTCAGAGCGACTCCATCTTTCTGCCTTATAAACCTCAAACAGACACTTTATTACCAAACCACAGCAAAATACAACAGAGTGAAGCCATTAACCTCTGCAGAAACAGCACACACACACAGTGAGTCCAAACATCACCTGTCAGGTGTGTCAGTGCTCGATGCCTCGACACAAACAGCACAACAGGACCTGTAACATTAAAGTAACATTAGAACTGAATAAGCATGTGATTTTAATCCCACACATCAGGGGCCAGCCGTCAGCATCACACGCTCTTTGATTTTCCGTGCTGATCGGGATGGAAACAGAATTTTCCAAACTCTAAAATGCTGAATGCAAAAATACAAGAGAGTGTGAGATTTTTGTCCGAGAACATTCAGCAAGTTCAGCTCCAGGCAGGGAGGAGGTGGTGGAGGTCTGTGCCCAGCCTGGAGATGGTCTGGTGGGGCTTAACACGGGCAGGAAGCCCCTGGAGGGAGGGAGGGAGGGGCGGAGAGTAAGAGAGGGGGCTGAGGGACCCACAGGGGAGACACACTCAGCTCTGACCATCTGCCAGCCTCCAGCCTCTGCCAGCACACACACACAGACACACACACGCACGCACACACACACACACACGCACACACACGCAGAGGTACAGAGACAAACTTGCATGCATCCTTCATATGTTCATACACAAAAATACAAACATACACAGCATGATGTGTCTCAGGTCTGTGTTAATATACTGTATGTTTTCATCCAGTATGTGTGTGTGTGTGACAGGATGAACACTGGGTCCCGTCCTTCTGTCGGCTCCCTGCTGAATTTATTTTCTTGTGTCTCAGGATAGAAAAACCCTTCACCCACTCACTTCTCTTTCCATCCATCCTTGCATCCTCCTCATTCTGTCTCCTCTCCTCCCTCACTTCTCTTCTTCCTCCACTCCCCTTCCTCTCTACAGAGACACTCTCAGTTCATCTCACCATCCCTCCGACTCTCAGCTGCTTCATTCACCTGTAAACGGTCAGGTGAATGAGGCCGAGCGCTGTCAGGCAGACTGCTGCAGCCGTACTTCACTCCTGCTACTAATAATCTAAATATATGGACACTTCATTCATAAAACATAAAAACAAATGTGACATTCTGATGTTGAATGTTTAGCAGTTTCATTTTGTTTCCTGTTGTCCTTTTTACTGCTCACCATGTAATTCTAATCACAAAACCAGGAATAGATGAAGACGGTGCACGGAGACTGAATCAGCTGGTCTCATGTAAAGTTACAGAAAATTCACCAACTTCCTCAAAACCTCAGTAAATAAAATAAAATTTTAAATATCAGAAAATTTTTGGTGCTTTTTAGATAATTATTTGCCCTGAACGTCGTAAATCATCAAGCAGAACAAAGCTCTGAAAACAGCACCTGTTAATACAGGTACGCTTTAAAGTGTGTGTGTGTGTGTGTGTGTGTGTGTGTGTGTGTGTGTGTGTGTCAGGCTGATAGATTAGTTATTAATAGAATCAGAGTGAGCTGATTTTTGTTTGTTTGTTTGTTTGTTTGAGAGAAAGGGAGGAAATAATCCTCTCTGTAATTGGATCAATCTGTCCATCCGTCAGCTCCGCCCATTAGTTAATGGAATTCATTAATTCATCAGTTCATACATCCAGTCATCCATTCACCATCTCTGCCACCATCTCATCTAATCACCTCTCATCCATCCATCTATTTATCCATCAATCCATCCACCTATCATTGCTTGTTTAAAAATGAAGACATCCCATGGATCAGGAAAGCAGGAAGCAGGGAGGAGGGGGCAGGGAGGAGGGAGCAGGGAGGAGGGGGCAGGGAGCAGGGAGCAGGGAGCAGGGGTTAGGGAGGAGGGAGCAGGGAGGAGGGGCAGGGAGGAGGGGTTAGGGGAGGAGGGAGCAGGGGCAGGGAGCAGGGGCAGGGGAGGAGGAGGAGGGGGGCAGGGAGGAGGGAGCAGGGGCAGGGAGCAGGGGTTAGGGAGGAGGGAGCAGGAGGAGGGGGGCAGGGAGCAGGGGGCAGGGAGGAGGGGGCAGGGAGGAGGGAGCAGGGAGGAGGGGTTAGGGAGGAGGGAGCAGGGGGCAGGGAGCAGGGGTTAGGGAGGAGGAGGAGGGGGGCAGGGAGGAGGGAGCAGGGAGGAGGGAGCAGGGGGCAGGGAGCAGGGGTTAGGGAGGAGGGAGCAGGGAGGAGGGGGCAGGGAGGAGGGAGCAGGGAGCAGGGGGCAGGGAGCAGGGGGCAGGGAGCAGGGGTTAGGGGAGGAGGGAGCAGGGAGGAGGGGGCAGGGAGCAGGGGGCAGGGAGGAGGGGGCAGGGAGGAGGGAGCAGGAAGCAGGGAGCAGGGGTTAGGGAGGAGGGAGCAGGGAGGAGGGGGCAGGGAGCAGGGAGGAGGGAGCAGGGAGGAGGGGGCAGGGAGCAGGGGGCAGGCAGGAGGAGGAGAGGGGGGCAGGGAGCAGGGGGCAGGGAGGAGGGAGCAGGAAGCAGGGAGCAGGGAGCAGGGAGGAGGGGGCAGGGAGCAGGGAGGAGGGAGCAGGGAGGAGGGGGCAGGGAGCAGGGGGCAGGGAGGAGGGAGGAGGGGGCAGGGAGCAGGGGGCAGGGAGGAGGGGGCAGGGAGCAGGGGGCAGGGGGCAGGGAGGAGGGGGCAGGGAGCAGGGGGCAGAGTCGGAGAGATGAGGAAAATTTAGAAATCAGTTTCCAGTCAGCGTCAGAGAACTAAACCTCCACCATCTCCCAGTGTCAGCAGAGCCGCCTGCAGACTGAGGACCACTTATCTCTCCTGTCATCTTAATAAGACCAGAGCAGCGGCTGCATCTTTCCCATAAGGCCGAGCTGTCCGGGTCTGAACCGCAGTCTCATTAACCAGACACAGGCCTCTGCAGTACAGAGGGCTTCCTCTGGAGCTGACACTCGACTCGTCAGCATCGTCGCTGTGTGCCGTCATCGATACAGATGCAGTGAAGAGGAGCAGATGTGGAGGATGAATAGATCTCAGCCTTCCACTGCTCATGTCTTCTCTAATCCGGTGCTATCCAAAGAAGCTGCGTGGGTTTGATCCGTGATGTTTAAACCCTCATTCATAATCTGTCAGAGGAAATTTACACGTTAAAACAAAGAGGGATCGAGTGAATGGAGAGATCATCCTGTACAGTTTGTCAGGAGCAGAGGGGCCGATAAAATAAAGAGAGCAGTCAGGGTTTGCTTTTTCAGCTCTGTGCTGTTCAGCTGTCCAAACCTGCTCCAGGTTCCTGTTCCTCTGTGTGTCCACTGTCTGTGGTGGACGAGTGTCCTGCTTCATACAGCACAGTAACAGTGGAATTGAAATCAGTTTGACTTCACAAAGATCCTTCCTCTGTTTCAGGTTGTCGCAGATCGAATCCAGTCGTCACGTGACAGCTGGACTTGCTCCTGATTGGTCCCCGTGATAAAGAAAAACTGAGACCTTCCACATCAGGTAGGTTTGCTTCATATTAACTGGAGTACCTGCTGGTTCAGGCTTCACTGGTTTAACTGAACGTTTCTGTCCCAAACATCTGATGGATGAGCCGAAGCAGCTGATTGGATTCTGTGTAAAATAAAATCAGAACCTGAAGCCCTCACCCCCCGCAAGCCCTCTCTCCCCCCGTCTCCCCCTCCCTCTCTCTCTCTCTCTCTCCCCCTCTATGCCCCCGCCCGTCTCTCCCTCTCTCTCTCGTCCTGGGTGGTAATTTCAGATCCAGCAGTCAAACACCTGCGTCTCTGTTTGATAGATATTGGATCTGCCAGAGTTAGAAATGGATCTTTAATCACACACACACACGCAGACACACACACACACACTCACACACACACACACACACACACACTCACACACACGCTCCATGTTTTGAACTGATCACAGGTCAGTAAATCAGTAAATTAGTGGAACTTGTGAACTTGTGCATCTGCTGCTTTTGTTGCTGCCTGACACACAAACACTCTCTCTCTCAACACACATATAAACAGATAGCTGTGTGTGTGTGTGTGTGTGTGTGTGTACTCAAATTCACTTTTCGCTCTTTGTGCATTTTCATACCAGTTGGTAATATCTCGGATATTTTTATTGTATATTGGACGGTTTAGAGCAAACCAGGTCAGACTGGAGACAGACGTGTACTCTGAGACATGATTGGTCACCAGATTAAAGTCCCCCGATGTAAACTCAGTAAAAATTCCTTTTCCTTATTTCCACAGTATCTGAAGAAACATGGAGATTAGCTGAATTACACTGGAAACAGATTCAGAAGTTCGGTTTCATCTGTTAAACCCTGTCTCCAAGAGACTGTAGATTTTCTGACTTATGTTTGATAGGAACTTTTTTCAGGGTCCACATGCTGTTTTCTCGTCGTACACACATCACAGAGAGGTGGTCAGGGCGGATGCTGTGTTTGCCCTGAGACTTTTTCTGTTCTCTCTCAAAACGAGATGTTAGGATTCTGATGCAAATTCTTGTTTTCATTCAGTAATTGTCAGATCCATCAGATACATGTCATCCATTAACACCAAACCCATCATAAAAAATGATTTCTCTGCTTCAGATATCATCACATGAGTTAGTCTTTCACACAACACAACAACACCATGTTCAGAATTCATGTTTTAGTTTCTGGTGTTGATGCTGATTCATTCACTTCCTCCTACCTGCATGACATCAGTGAGCAGTGACAGCAGCAGGTGTTCCTCCAGAGAGCAGCGTCTCGCCGCTCTGTCTGAGCTGAGTCAGAGCTGGCTGATGACCACGTCCGTCTCTGCTGCAGGACGTCTGAGGACGTTCTGCCAGTCAAAGCGCACAACAAACACAAACTGTGCAACTTTTCATAACTGACATTAAAGCAAAGAGCAAAATCACCAGTGTCACAGAGGAAGCTCCTTTATACTCTCCCTGAGAGCCACAGGAGCAACCAGGAGTGTGTGTGTCTGTGTGTGCATCTGTATTTTTCCTTCATCTGTATGTGTGTACCTGTTTACATGTATGCTAGTGTGTGTTTGTTGTTGATGCTGTGATTGTGTACAGTGTGTTAATCCATCAGTGGAAGGTCAGCCCCTCAGGCCTGCCTCACTGCAGCTTAGCTCAGATCTGTTCCTCTCAGTCAGCACCAAGACACACAAACAGAAGGGGGGGTAGAGAGAGGGAAGGAAGGAGGGAGGGGGGTGGGGGGCAGAGCAGTGCATTCTGGTTGCTTGAGGCCGGTAACAGCACCTGGACTGATGGATGCAGCTGAATTCACTGCCTCTGCTGACAGCTCTCTGCACACACTCTATTTTTATCAGCTGCTTCTCTCTTCTGTTCTCTCTTTCTCTCCATTTTTCTCTTCTTCATGCTTTCTTTTTTCTGTTCTCCTAATCTTTGCAGACCTCTGCTCTCTTTTAAAGAACATTCCTGCTCTCTCTTCTTCCTCCCCCTTCCCTCTCTACCTCCTTTTCTGTTCCCTTCTCTTGACTCCTCTTTTCTTCTTCTCTGGTCTTTGCCTTTGAAAGGACCACGTTATTCATACGGTGCTTTGTTGATGTTGGAAACACTAAGCTGTATATGGAGCTGCATATTTTCTCCCAGATCTGTAACAATGTGAGCACATAAGTCAACATCCAGTCAAACCTACGTTAAATGAGACGTTATCGTCTCAGAATGACAGAAGTTAACTTCTCTAAATAAAACAGTGTTTACGTTTGCATCAGCTGATGTGATTGGTTGTGCACATGTTAAAATGTGTGTGTGCGTGTGTGTACTGGACATACCTGTGTGTCCGTTTCTGTCTGTGTGTTTGTATGCTTGTGCGTGTCTGTCTCTGCGTCTCTGTTTTTGTGAGGTCTGGGGAAGCTGTCAAGCTGACAGAGCGAGAACAAAATAAGGTGTGTTACCTGGTGCTGTGTGACACCTGTCAGGCACCGTGCAACGTCCAACCACACAGCCAGGCTGACCTTTCCACAACAACAACAGTGTGTGTGTGTGTGAGTGTGTGTGAGAAAGGGGGGGTTGTCCTGCTGTGTGGAGCGTGTGTGTGTTGTGTTCCTTGAGCGTCTGTTCAGTGCCCTGCATACCTACACACACACACACACACAGGCTGACAGATGGACAGGTAAACAGACAATGGAAATTTCCATGAGAGCCTGAGAGGTGGTGAGACAGAGGCACAGACAGGTAGATGAATAAATCTCTGTTCAGCTCATCATTAACGGCTCCTGGCACCAAATATGGTAAACAACTCGTTATCCTAACTTTATTAAAACTCCCCTGTAAACACTGCTGCAGTCCCACATGTGAGAGAACTGAGAGACAGACAGAGACTTTCTGTGAACATGCATTAAACATGAAGCTAACACCACTTAACTTAACGGTATTTTGTTTTTCGTTGACACCGGCTGAGCACAGGATCGTGTCAGTCAGGCTCAGCTGCACCGTCCACGTCTCTTATTTAGTCCTTTATTTTACAGGTCACATGATTTTTTTTCTTCAGTCTTTTGACGCGTCCACAGAAACACGTGCGCGCTCATGTACATGTACTTTGTCATACAGTTGTTTTCGTCGTGGAATTACCTTCTTTCATTCGTCTGTTTGGAATTCTATCATTCAGCTACTCCACGGCCGCGTTGTTTACACCAGGGACCAGCTGATCGCACTGCAGCTGGCCGGCAGGGCGACCAGAACAACAAACACCCCCTCAGACTTTGGGAGGATGCAGGGGAGGAACCTTTCCTGTTGGCCTGCACCAACTCTTCATGACTGAAGTGGATTTAGTTAGAGTCACAGCGTCAGTTTGAATGAAACGACCTGGTCATCACTCGTTCTGTTACCTTCTGATAACGTGCACATCAGTCATTTGTGCCAGAGAAATAATTGCCGTGAAACGTTGAAAACACAAA
>CM028903.1:807859-890359 GCA_016801885.1 Toxotes chatareus | reverse complement strand
TATACACAGGGTGTGTGTACTTGTGTCCACCAGGCATCACAGGTTACCTGCAGGGTTAGTGCCAGTCTGGGTTACTCACCCACAGGGCAAAACACAACACTCTGCCCCCAAAAGACTCACACATACACACACACACACACACAGACATCCTCTGGCACTTTTGCAAAACAGGCTGGCTCCCTACAAACACAAGCATGCATGAATACATTCACACGCTCCAAATTCAGACAGACGAAGCAAAGATCGCACAACAGCCCAGGCGCACACACGCACACACACACACACACAGGTTTGCTGCTTCACTGAAGGAGAAAAGATGTTAAGGTGAGAACAGCACAGAGCTGCTGAAGTAGAAGAAAGAGAAAAAAGCAGAAATGAAATTAAATCAAGAAAGTAAGATGAAGGAAACGGAGAGCAGAAGAGGAGAAGAGGAGCGGGGAGGTAGAAAGCACAGCTCCAAAGCAGGAGAGAAATTTAGTTGTTCTGATCATAGATTTACTTTATTCATAAACCTTAAACACTGAAACAACGCTTAGCTCACTGCATCTTCTAACACCTCCCAACTCTCTGGAGAATTCCCCAGAAGTCAGTGGAAATGCAGCCATATATTTCAGTACAAATGAACTGCAGCAGCAAACCAGATTACATTTTCAAGAAGAGAATATCTGGATCATTTCTGTGTTTGGCAGGTTGTAAATTTGTTGATCCTGAGCATCAGTGAAATGTTCAGACGCTCTGCTGCTGTTTTCCACCTGAAGCTCTGATCTCTCAGTCCAACATCCACCTGCAGTGAGTCAGCATCATGAAACAACTGTTCCTGGTTCTGTGGAGACGCTCACAGCACCTGGCTCAGGTCAGGGAGGGATGCTGGTCTGTATCCAGGTACAGAAGCTGTTCACAGTGACTTCACACACAACCTGTTCATTTACCACAGACCGGACTCTGGATGTGAACCTCGGTCTCTGCTGTGACAGTCGAGCTTCAGCCACCTCCTGGAGGCTCTGCTGTTGTTAAATGTGCAGCTACATTTGCCTGTGAGCGTGATCCGGCCAGCGATTTCCTTTCCTACAAAATCTATCTGCTGTTGCCGTTTAGTCGTATTAACGTGTGGGAGAGTGTTGTTGAAATGACAGTGTTCATAACTAAAGCATTTACATCAGCTGTAACTATGGAAAGAGTCTGTGAATAATTCCTGCAGAGCCATCCGGGTTAGGAAAGGGTCGTTTCTCAGATGAACCCTGTGTCTAAACAGCTGCTGCAGGTTGAGCCTGAATATTTGCTTCATCCTGGAGACGCAGAGAGATTTTAAACACAAACTATGAAGCATCATCACACAGAAAAGTAAATGACCTGTCAGCACGCAGTTAGAAGTAGGTCTGTATCAAACAGGTAACATCAAAATGTTGCTTAGAAATGAATGCATCAATAACAATAACCCACTAACATATATTAATATTACGTCAGTCTGAGAGGGAACCAGTTTGCAGTGAGCACTTTCACCTCTGTACTGTCCCTTAAGTAAGAGTTTAAATGTAATGGAGCAGTTTTGCATTGTTGTGTTTCTGTGCTCTGTGGCTCAGGTCTGCTCTGAGCAGCTGCATGAAGAGGGAAAATCTTTTTACAGCTCATTAAAACGATTGTATTTACATAAAGCATCAGATATCTGGGCATCCAGGAAAGGATGTGAACACTGAGATGTCATCCTGTATGAAGTACCTGCACCACAGCGCTCTGTGTGGTAATGATCCTATAGGCTACTGATTCTATATTTCTATACACCGAGAGGCAAAGTAGAGCAGAGTTCTATAAGTGCAGTCCATATATTTATGGAGTAATAGCCTGAAAATGAACAGAGAACAATGCTGATCCCTTTCAGCTGAGCCAGAGGGAGACAGTGATGAGAGCTAATTATCAGTTGTGAATACAAATTTCAGCCTAATTGCAAATCGGTGGCATCAGTGTGTTTGACTGGAGGCAGTCACATGCATGTCAGCCACTGCATTTCACTGAGGTCTGTGCGGACTAATCTGATGTTTTACAGGAGATTTGACATCAATCCAATGCTTAAGGATTTGTCATGATCTGCATGATATAACGTACATATGTTTAGTTATTTCTGGACAATAATCCATGTTTAGTCTGGAGAAAATAAAAGCTGCCAGCTGCAGGAAAGATACTAACGAGGTTTTAGATTCGCTCCTGTGCTTTTCCTGTGCTGTTAATGCCTTACAGTGTGTGCAATAATGAAAACAACCAATGTTCATGCAAATATAAAAAATATAGAGTGTAATTTAGAAAGGAAGGATTTGTAACTGTACATATCTTTGTGGTAAACTCCTCAGTCTGCTGTATATTTTCATCAGACTGGATAAACTCTCAGAGTGAAAGGTGGGAGCGCTGAGCTTAGCCAGCTTTCCCCTCGCCTGCAACGCTGCCTGAAAAACAACAGACTGATGTGTGAGTGTTTGCTCCAGCTCATCTGGGCTGTCTGTCTCTTTAACAGAACTCTCACAAGCCCCCAGGCTCACCTCAAACCACCTTAAATACCCAGCTGAAGCAGATTCCCTCCTAACCTCGAGCTGACTTCATTATCTGCTACAAAACATGTTTGAAGAGGAACTTCCTCACCACCGCTAATTCCTCAGCCTAAATCTGACCCAGTTCATGGGTCACGTGTTTACACGCAGTGCTGTTCAGGTACTTAAGGCAGCATCAGCTTTTCTGGGATTTTTCCGTTTTTCCTTTTTTTCCCCGTTTCTCCTCCTCCTCTCTTAACACTTGAAACCAGATGGCTCAGGGGGTCAAAGTTAACTGCAGCTTGTAAATGAAAGGTTTCCAATATCCCAAAGACATTTTAATATATTGAACAGGTGCTAATTACATGGGAGTGGGAATGTGGGAAGATCAGCCAGCCTCTTTGTTTCTGCTGCTCCCCTCCATCATCAGAGGGGGTGTCTTCACCCACGTCCATTTGTTTCTTAGTGTGGCTGGATCTTTTTCCTTAACATTTCCAGTTTTCATGTTTCCAGTTCTTTGTAGCAGCTTGATGTGTGATTTGTTCATTTGCATATTTTGCATGCAGTACGTTACAGTGACATGGTATGTCCTATAGACCATATATCAGATAAAATACCTGTAGGTGTATAAATGAAATTGTTATAAAAACTGAACCTGATTTTTTTCATTATGTGTTGAAGCTAGAAACTCTCTGTTTTATCCCACGTGCTAGTTAAATATAAAGTGCTGCCAGACTGTATTTAACACCAGTTATTCTCGGGTTTGTGTTCTATGAATTTCTGCAGCAGGTTGCATGTTGTTGAGACATCCCACCCTGAACCACAAACATCAACCTCAAACGGCGATACAGCAAACGTCATTAGGATTTCTGCTCTGGAGACCATGAACGTTTATAACCAGATGTTTCGAATCAGAGAAAAACGTTTTAACTGCTCGTGGTGCAGGATGAAAAGTCAGAAGACATCTGAAGTTGTTGTATTTCATTGGATCAGTGACTGCTTAGCTTTGCTGGTGGTGCTTGAAGAAAAGTCGGGGACTTTCAGTCTGATCTCATCGAGCAAAATCTGTCAGCTGTCCACAGTTTAAAATGCTTTGCACAGTAATTTAGAATTTAGCCGATCTGTGTTTGAGTTGTCGTGTTGGATGATTTTAACGTTTTGTTCAACAGTTTGTTCGACAGTGTGAACTCACTCTATTTTCTCATTATTTTTGGGAGGAAACCAGTTCGTACTTCAGTGGGTTGAACTCTCTCTCACTCCCTGCTCTTCAGAAATCCCAGTAACGAGGCAGCTGAGAGGTAAAGCCTGCTAAAGTCCTTACAGAGTGAACTAATGCCCCTGGAAACATTAGCATAGCAGAGGTTAGGAAGGGCTGTGAGCATGATGGGAATACGAGAGAAGAAGAAGAAACAGGGAGAATAAAAGAGGATGGCCTGTATTGACATAGAGCTGAAAGAGAAGGTGGAGAATACAAATGAGTGGTCAAGACAAACACCTTCAGTCCTCTGAGACCATCATCCAACCACCCTCCTCTTTTCAACACCATCTCTCTTCCCGCTTCTTTTATTCTCTCGTACTTCTGTGAGATCCGGGTCTCTGTAAAACGCTTTGGGAGCATCTGGATTGTGGAAAGTGCTCCCTCCATCTCAGACCTTTCACTTCTTCTTTTGGCCCTCTGTCTATTGCAGGTTGTCTGACCCATACAAATGTTCTCCACAGCAGACAGAGAGATGGATGGGTGGATAAATGAATAGGCGTTTGAACTGATGGACAGATGAATAGATAATGTTGGTGAGAGGGGATGGATGTCAATTAAGCTGGATGAATGGATGGATGGACATTTTAATGGGTGGATACAGAGATGGATGGGTGAAAACGTGGATGGATGAATTGACTGATCAGTATTTCTGAGTGAGTGCTCGTACCTGTGCTTCACTGAGTGCACCAGATTTTCCATTAGAAGGGGAAGTGGATTATTTCAGGGTGGCACCAGGTGAAAGGTCTGGACGTTTTTTTTCACAACTGGCTGTGAGTGTCAGTGACCTTCAGCGACTCCCATACATGTTAGTCCGAGGAGAACACTGACAAACTCCTTTGTTTCTACTGAAAACTATTGTTTGACCCCCAGTGTGAAGACGAGGACTCTGACAGCCTTCTGAGGGGCAGTGGTGTCTCCTGTGAACATTCACAATTTCCAGCCAAGAACAAAGCGTAGCAGCCACATGGTTGGTGAGCCTGACAAAGGTTATTTCTTCACTGCTTTCCATCCACTTGAAGTGGCTCAAGTAATGAGGCGTCCCACACTGCTTCTCTTCAGTGGCCAGGAGAGGGTGATGACCCGTCCTTCTGCTACAGCAACATGAAGACGCCCCTTGAAAAGCTTAAACCCAGGTACACTGAGCTCCTGACTGGGGCCTTGTCCATGAAACCTGCAGGGGACCAATATGGCCCTTTTCAAAATGGCTCCATGCTATGCATCAAAAGCGCTCCATGTTTTAATCTGTACATTTAGAAGATTCTCTGTATAAGATGAAACATGTCAGACAGTGCACTTTCTTAGTTTCCTTTCTTCTTCTTCCTCCTTCTGTAGTGAGTCCTGCAAGTGAGCGTTTACACTTTGGTACTGAAAACCAGATAAAATGATTAGCTGGTGTCACTGTCAGTCAAACCGTTTCCCCCTGAGTCTTCTCAGCAGAGTGGAAGGTCTTAGAAACAGATTTTATTGTGACAAACCAGGAACTGGAACATCCACATCCGTTAAAGGTGAAGGCAGGGCAGTCCACCCTGAGTTCTGACTGGTGTTAGCATCACTAAGTGAATGGTAGGTGGATAAAGTGCTACACTGCTGTGTGTATTTATCTCTGTGATTCCCACATGGTCCTCTTCCTGGGAGACAATGTGACACTAACTCTCTGGATCAGAACAAACAGATGAAATTCTCGGAGTCAGAATGTCAGTTTCTGGATATAACATGGTCTTGCCTGTCGAATCTGTGGTGAGGGAAACACTGATATTCTCTAAGGCAATAACACAATAATTTCTCCATTTCAAAACTGTTTGTGTGAAAACTGACTGCTTCACACTCACATATTAACTTTCTGATTCAGACCAAGTCAGCTGCTCCCTCTTCCACCAGCTCAGGCCACCTCACGGTTCTTTCTGCTGTAGGGTTAGGGTTTTCACAAAGTGTTGTGCAGCTTCAGTTTCCTGCTGCGGTCTGAAGACATTACTGTGAGATGAACTCAGTTGAGTTTAATGATGTTGGCGTACTTTAAACGTTATAACCACTGTGTGATAGTGTAAAGACACAGAAGCGCTACGTCTCGTTCAGCTAAAGCTCATGTTACTGACCAGTTCCAGAAGTTCTGGCTTAACGTTCCTATGTCGACCAAACTCCGTGGGCCCCTGTGGACCCACTCAGTTCACCGTCACTCAGAAGCAGTGTTGTGTGAGATTGTGGATCAGTAACATTTTAATACCCAGCTCAGACCCTTTCACTGGACTCAAGGTGAAAGTCACCATCAGCACCAGCTCTCTCTCCCTCTGTGAAGCTGCAGCTTCCATTAAGCAGTGGTCCATCGCTGACAATGGTCCTTTGCTGTTTAGAGTAAGCACTGCAGCTCTGCCTGCCTGGACCAGAGGCAGCATTAGTGAACAGTAATAAGCACTTGTGCAGACAGGCAGCATGGGAACAGCAGCGCCGCTCTGTCATTGTCAGAGCGGAGTTTAAGTGGATGTGACTGGCCTTCAGTTTGCATTGTTTTATCCATTGATCTAGCAGAATGTATTTTTCACAGGCAGCACGGAGGGAGGCTGTGATGAATATGCAAAAGTGTGTCACGGTCACATGACTCAGAATCTGTGTCCGTGCAGGTCGTTTGTCCATGTGACCCTCTGACGTGTTTCACAGGAGCATCTCCTGAAAAAGTGGCATCCGGGACCTTCGTCGTCATGGTTACAGTAATAAACACAGCAGTTAACAGCTTTGGTTTCAAATGGTAAACAAACAGCAGCCTTCCACATGAGAGTCCTCGACCCGTCCGTCCACCCCGGCCTCCTCCTCCCAGTGAGCACTTTAATGCTCTTTATACTATGTCACCTACAAACATACAGCAGTGATGATGGATTCTAATATTTCACAGAACATTTTATTTTGGTAAGAGTCAAAAACCCTTAGAGAACAGAGCAGGACAGAAGTCTTACAGAAAGATAACGTGGTGAATGTTATGCTTGGTGATTGGCAGCGTGCCATTCAGTGTGCTTCATCTCTCTCTTCATTCCTGCTCCGTTGTTTTCCTTACACAAAGAGTAATGATGCTTTACCTTGTATTAGCTTTGCTTTGGGCGTCGCACTCAGAGAACGCTGCTCACCACTGATCAAAGTGCATCCAGTCAGAGTTTAAGACCATGCTCCTGAGTGTCCTGAGTGTCCTGAGTGTGAGATAACTTGTACATTCTGAGACGACTCGTGTGCAGACAGTGGTTAAAGCCACTGACTGAAGTTAAATGGTAAAATTTCTGCACCAACATCTGGACTTCCTGGTTCAGCTCAGACTTTCCATATTTCCTGTATTTAATTATGCATACACATTTATTCATTACCATCGTTGCACTGCTGTCCACATGAGCTGACCTCAGCTGATTTGGAGAAATAATTGTGCAGAGCGACACCTGGGGATTTTGTTTCCCACTCTCTGTTTGTCCACAGCTGGAGACTGTTGGACAGTGGATGACATATTTCAGTGAAAAACACTCAGAGTGGGAGGGCTGAGCAATCAGTCTCATTTAGCTACACATACACACAGAATAGTCCATTATATAAACTGACCTTTACTCTTCTTCTGTGTCCACCTACATATACATTTAATAAATCATTTTATCATGTTTATGTAAATGTGCAGATAAGTTGGAAAGAGTTTATGTAAAGATCTGTCACATCTCCTCACTCTCCTGCTTCCTCTGCTCACAGAGACCTGGGCCAGCAGGAGTTGGATGGTGGAACTGGGTTTTCTGTGAAACGGAGCAGAGAAATGTTCAAACAGATTTGCATGAAATTCCATCCTGAACAAATAAGATTCGCACAAAGAGACAAAGATTGTGTTGGTCAGTACAGATGAGGCAGTTTTATGAATGAGATTTCCACGCAGTTGCTGACATGCTGGCTGAGGGCTGTTTGGGCAGGTTAACCCTTTGAAGTGCAGTCCACTTCGGTCCGAGCACGTGTTGTGGATTTCATGAGAATCACAGTTCAGATGTGTTGGGTCCAAGTTCTTTCCATCTGGCCCTCTGGTCCTCTGACCCAGGAAGTAGGTCTCCTACATCAAAGGGCTTCAGCAGTGGACAGTTTGGGTCATAACTTTCCTTTAACGTTAGTAAGGACTGGACTGACACAGTAACGTCAGTGACTCTACCTGGTTAAGTCTGAGGGTCTGGAGTCACAGAGGAAGCAGCCTTGAAGCCATTTGTCAGTGCCAGTACCCAGACACCCTGTGAGGCTCTGTCACTGGTTGCTGTGGATTCTTTATTTCCACAGTGTCACCCTGGGTGGACCCTGGCCGAGCGCTCTCTGAGGCCCTGACCTCCGGCTACTCTGCAAGGCAGAAAGGCAGAATAGTGGCTGAAGCATCCCTGTGTCTCTGTCTGTCCACCTGTTATCCTCTGTCTCTGGAACTGTCTTTTCTCCTTCGTCTTCTTGCAGCACTGTCTCCTAGAAATGATGTTTCTATACTAAACTGCAACAGCAAATACATTAAAAAAACACTGATACTGAACATGTCAGTAACATGTTCTCAGATGGCCTGTAAACACCTGATGTGTCAGTTCATCATCCACCTGCAGTGACTGTTGCTGAGAAATAGGATGCACCGGTGGCCAGTGACAGGTGGAGTGAATACCATGTGCACCCTTTCATGTACACGGTGTTCCCTGACGGCTGTGGCCTCGTTCAGCAGGATAATGCTCTGCGCCACAAAGCAAAGCTGGTCTGAGGAGCACAACAACGAGTTTGAGGTGTTAACTCGGCCTCCAGATTCCCCAGATCTCAATCCAGTCGAGCATCTGTGGGATGTGCTGGACGAACAGGTCCGATCCATGGAGGCCCCGCCTCACAGCTTACAGGATCTGCTGCTAACATGTTGGTGCCAGATCCCACAGCACACCTTCACCTTCAGGGATCCAGTGGAGTCCATGCCTTGACGGGTCAGGGCTGCTATGGCAGCAAAAGAGGGACCAACACAATATCAGGCAGGTGGTCATAACGTTATACCTGATCGGTGTATATTACATGTGTTATATATGTAATGTATATACCATACACACACTGTATAAGTATGTTTTGACCCGATCCTGCTGTGGACTGATCCACTGCTGAAAACAGTCTGATAACAACACTGTGCAGCTGTTTCAGGAAATGATTGTTTTGTTTTTGATGTTTTTTCAAACTAAAATGATATATGATACATGATTTGTGAATAATACATCAAAGACTGATCCTTCAGTAGGAAAAACTTGCAGCTGAGCGCCACAGACAGAGGGAGTCAGACAGTGTGAGCGATGGACTAACACGTTGCTGCTTTTTATGGGATTTGTTTGCTTTCAGAAAAATCGAAAACATGGACAGAGCCTTCGGGGCCCAGCTGGTCAGCTAACCACTGTGCTTGTGTGGTAATCCAGCTTTGTGTCACACTTCTGCCTTTTCTGGGAAGGAACCCTAAGAAGACAGGATTTTTTTTTTCTGTTGAAGACGCTCTATCGTCCAGTGACTTCACATTAGTGTAAGCTATAAACACAAATACATAAATAATTCTGAATAAACAAATATCTTAGCCATTCAGTGCAGTCTCTCCCAGTTCTCTCAGTCTATCGCCCTCTGTACCACAGTCTGCCTTCTCTCTTTTTCATCTCTCTCTCTCTCTGTAGGGTTGTGCTGAGTACAGGATGTACTGCAGCAGTGTTGAGGTGTCAGCATCCCTGCTGCCTTCCTCATCTCTCTCATCTCCCTCCTCTCTCTCCTCTCCTTCCCTCTTTTCCCACTCATCTAATCCTCTCTTATCTCTTGCCTCGCCTTTCTCCTCTTCTCTGTGATTTATCCAACTTCCACTATTCTCTCGTCATCATCTTCGTTCCCTCCTGTTGTTCCTGCACCTCCTCATGCGTATGAAGAGCTCATTCAGGAGACACACATGAGCAAATATGAACATGCATGTGCACATTCACATTTGCATAATTACTCTCCATATATTGGCACAGACGCACTCTGAGGCTGAGAGAGTGGATAATGAGGTTTCCAATGTTCTCCTGACGGAGAAGAGTGTAGGACAAGGGGCAAATGTGACCCATGTATTTCAGCTTCCTCCAGTAACGTCTGTCCCATCTTCATGGACATTACCCCAGTTTTAACTTTGGTGTCTGGATTTCAGATCTTTGTTTCTTTACTTGAAGTGGTTCCACACATTAGAAAAGGGAACCTGAAAAGGTTTAGTGAGCTTCCAGTGAGAGCCAGGTGTTTTCTTTTCCAGCTTCCAGCAAACTGAAAATACACAGAAGCTAATGAGAGCAGAGCATTTGGATTCTCCAAACTCTGAACAACTGAACAGACTCAGAAATTCAAAGCAGAGCGTGAATGGATGAACGAGGCGGGTTTCAGTTCAGCTCTGATAGATGGATGATCATTAACACCAGAGGATGAATCCTACTGACGCTGATGATCCCCCCATTTTTTTTACAACTGAAAACCTCTACATCACTGACTGAGATCACGCTATTGTACCATGCTAACATGCTAAATGTTAACTCGTGCCACTGTATGTGGTTAACAGATGCACATTACCGTAACATTAAATGGCTATTGCCAATATTTAACATGCTAACTACATATGGTGCTGTGAGTTGACTCTACAGACCAAAGCTAACTTCACAAGTTTAGACATGTTTACGACATGTGGTAAATTCATGTTGATGACATGATCCTGAGCTGTCCGTGTGTCTGTCTGTGCTCCTACGTATCCCCTGACTGTATCACATGACTGTGGCAGCATCGACTGTTTGCATTAACCAGCTCATGTTCATGCATGTTGTTCACTGTCAGCAGCCAATCAGAGTCAGCCGAACAAAGCATTAACAAAGATGTTCCGGTTTCTCTCTGTGCTGCTGTGTTCCTGTCTGTCTTCTCCACCTTTCTCCTCCCTCTGCTCCTCCTCCTCCTCCTCTTCCTCCTACTCCTCCTTTCTGCTACTGGTGCTGTTTCTTATTGACGTGGTAATCCTCTTGTCAACAACAAACAGGCGACAGTGTTTGTAGAAACAGCAGTGAGCTCCGTGTTTGTGTGAGCAGACATGCTTATCTGTGTCAGGTGTGCATGTGTGCACATGGATGTGGCACAAGATTTCATGTTTTGGTGCATCCGTGTGTGAAGTTTCAGGAATTTACTTGCGCTTATGTTTGTGTGTTTACGTTTTCATTATTCAGTCAAACCTGTGTGTTTACACCTGAATGAAGAAAACGTTCAGGTTCAGGTTCAACAGGCGCCTGACTCTGTGTAAACCAAGGGCACAGTCAGCAGGAATATTACATATGGAAATGAAAAACAGATCACACACACACACACTCATGTATAAACAGCAGTAGCACTCAGATTTAACTTGTTCAGTTATTTAAATTCTTCCCAAACACACACACATCATTGGATTGTGGGTTTATATGTGTGTACACACGCTAGTGACATTCAGAAACACAATTAAACAGGCTGAGATCACAAAAACAAAACTCCTCACATAATTAGACTCTGTGTCTGACACACACACACACACACACACACACACACACAGAGCACCATAATCCTTTGAATCATTCAGTCAGTCACACAGCGCTCACACAGTGTCAGAAACTCCCTCTCACACTGTACATGTGACCAGGCTTCTGCTCCCGTCACACCAAGATGAGATGAAGCGATCTGACTGATGACTCTGATTGTCTTCACCCAGCCACCACACACACACACACACACACACACACACTCTGTTGGAAGAGCACAATCTTCTCCCTCCAGTCGCCTCAGCAACAATCAAATAAGCCTTTCAACTGAGTCGCTAGTTTACAAGTCAAACTGAGGGCAAACACTGATCCCTGTGGTTAGAGACACATACAGGTGTGTGTGTGTGTGTGTGTGTGTGTATCTCCACTCCCCTGCTGTACGCCTGCACCTCTGTTTGATTGGGACAGTGACTGGCAGCAGTAATGGTGCAGCAGTTTATGAGTAGGTGAGCTGGGAATCTGTAATGGGGTGATGATGTCACCGTAGGGGTCCAAAGGCATGCTGGGAAGGCTCATTTCTATCTAGGAGGTTCAGACGCTGCACTGCGACTGAAAGCATTTGACACCATGTGATTGCTGGTTGTTATAGTGAAGGACTCCCATCTTTTAGGTAACATATGTTTTAGTCCTGATGCAGGCGTGTGCAGATGCACAGCTTCACTGACAGTATCATTCCTCTAAACCACAAACCTACACAAACAAGTCAATAGATTCTTTAAGTTCCTGTTTTAGCTTGAGTTATGGATGAAAACATAATTGTGTTATATAGCAAAAAAAAAAAAACAGTCCATCGCTCAGTTTTTCTGGTGTATTAACACGTTCGATTGCTCAGAGGAGGTTTGAGAGATCTGTGACTGATATCAGAGAACGATCAGCATCTCTGACTTTAACTCATTCTGATTGGGCCGCTGCCTGGCAGTGATAATGGTATTCCTGTTTGTTCGGGATGAGCTGTTCCCAGGGGAGCCTTGGAAATGCAAATGCTGTGATAATGTCACCGGAGGGGTCCTGAAGCCTACTGAGATTATAGACCATCATTAGAAATCCACGATACCAAGATTACTTCACTGCTGAGGCGTATATTACACTTGAAATGAGTTTTTTCTTTTGTTTGTTTTCTTTTGCTTTTCTGGCTTAAAAGGTTTTTTTGTTTGTTTTTTTTACAAAGTACCTACATAAATGAGAAGATGATTTCAATTGAAGAAGATGATTTTCAATCTATCTATCTATCTAAAAATACCGAGTGAGTATAAAAAGCTCTGGGGTGTTTGGGTGTATTAGAGATGGACAGGAGTCACTGACTTCAGGAGGAAGATGACACCATCAACATCCAGGGCCAGGAGGTGGAGGTGGTGGACTGCTACGAGTACCTGGGAGTCCATGTGAACAGCAGGCTGGACTGGAAGGACAGCAGCAGTGCTGCCGTGAGCGGGCTGTACTTCCTGAGGAAGCCCAGGTCCTTTAATGTTGCTGGAGTTATTCTACCAATCTGGTCACGAGCACCCTCTACTCTGCAGTGGGTGGTTGTGGTGTCGTCGAGCCCATTAAGGCTAAAGTGGAGGCCATTTTGAAGTTCAGTGCTGCATCTTCATGCCGGGAACTTAGAAGGTTTCTCGGCATGAGGGCGTGATTACAGAGGGTTTTGCTGTAATTTTGCCAACATTGTGGCTCCTTTACCCAACCTGCTGAGCCCAAAGGTTCCTTTTGTGTGGGACATGAAGTGCCAAGATGCTTTTGAAAATCTAAAAGCACTTTTGACAAATGCACCTGTTATTTTAGCTCCAGACTTCAACAAGCCCTTCAAGTTAGCTGTGGATGCTAGTGATGTGTGAGCTGGATCTGCTCTGCAGGATGGTGCTGATGAGGTGGAACCTTTGTGTTATCTCTCCCAGAAGTTTGATGTCCAAGGCGCTGTTCCACGACTGAGGAGGCCTTAGCACTCATTCTGGCCTTGAAGAATTTTGATGTTTACGTTTCAGTATGTGCAGCTCCAATCAGCGACTGATGTTTGTTTCTTCAAGAGTGTGACCTGAAGGTTTGCCACCATCGAGGCCAGGATAATGGATGCCCTCTCCAGGTCGTAAACAGTTTCATGTTGCTATAGTTTACCATGGGGTTGGAAACTCTCCAATACTGCAGCTCTTGTGGGGTGTTCCTGGTCTGCAGTGGTCAGTTACCTTAGAACCAGCAGGATGCTGGGAAACTTTGGGTCCTGCCATCCATGTGGATGTTACTTTGACGCGTACCACCTACCTCAGCACTGTTGCTGTCCATGTACACGGTGTTCCCTGACGGCTGTGGCCTCGTTCAGCAGGATAATGCTCCGCGCCACAAAGCAAAGCTGGTCTGAGGAGCACAACAAAGAGTTTGAGGTGTTAACTCGGCCTCCAGATTCCCCAGATCTCAATCCAGTCGAGCATCTGTGGGATGTGCTGGACGAACAGGTCCGATCCATGGAGGCCCCGCCTCACAGCTTACAGGATCTGCTGCTAACATGTTGGTGCCAGATCCCACAGCACACCTTCACCTTCAGGGATCCAGTGGAGTCCATGCCTTGACGGGTCAGGGCTGCTATGGCAGCAGAAGAGGGACCAACACAATATCAGGCATGTTCCAAACACCACTTGTATTCCCTCGATGCTTCGCACAGTGCAGCTTCAGATCCAGTGGAATGTGGTAATGTCAGTCAGGTGATAGTAATAAGCAGCCTGCAGGTTCTGTCTGCTTTCCTGAGCTGCACAGAGCAGGTTGTGCAGACATTTTACTGCTGAACCGAACAATAAACTTCCCTGACGTTATTCACTGCTCCAAACGAGGCACACGCACCAAATCACCGATGCACTCCTGTGATCAAACAGGAGCAAACTATGAGCTTTCTGGACAAGAGTGAAAAATCATTGATGTGAAGAAGCACAATGTGCCTGATCAAAGGCTTATTAAATTCAATTTTTCTGAAAAGTGAAGCAGATTTTTGTTCGACTTTGATCTTTGTGGCCTTTGAGGCAGATTCCACGCTGCTGATGAGCTGCGTTCCCAGCGAGCGGAGCTGCCGGACAGTGATTGATACTGGCTGCAGTGGCATTAATATGAATGACAATGTTCAGACATCCATCACCACAGAGAAAAGAGCAGCAGTTATAACAGGCCAGCTTCGTGCATGTACATCCACAGTGCGTGATGAAGGGTGTCCTCGCTTAAATAGATGTCAGACTTGTAGATAATGATCATTTTAAATGGTTGGAGGAAGAGGAAACTTTAGCTTTCAGGCCTTTGACATATGATGTATGGTAACATAAATAAATAAAAAATAGAAATAAATAATAAGATAAAATAAGTGATTAAGTATGACCAGATACCAAAGGAGGCGTCACCAGTTTAATAACAGAGTAGAGAGTAAGGTAAATGACAGCCAGTATAAAAAGATTCATGCTTTAAATGCAGCTTGTGATGAATTTGCTTTGGTGTCATCATGTGACGTAAAACGTAAACCGTTACGTTGCCAGTTACGTTTGATTTTCATTGTTTCATCACTCTGTTGCTTCTGTTCCATCATGTAATCCATCACCACCTGACACTGATCAAACTGTCGGTTGTAATCAGGGCTTTGGACACCAGCATGTTCACATCACTAAGAGCGGTTTCTGTCTAAAGGCTTTCTGATAGAAACGTTCTGACAGCTTATTATTATTAGAGGAGAGTTTTTTATACCTTTAATTCTCACTGTTGTCAGTTTGTTGTCTTCTTGGTTCTTGGAGCTCATTTTATTTCTGCTTCCTGTTTGTTCTTTTGTTCCTGTTTCCGGATCTTTTTTGCTGTGCAGCAGTTTGTCATCACTGCTTTCGTTGTGAATGAACGTGAAACAACAGACGAGGCTTTTCTGCTTGGTGTTAATTAGTCTTTAATGTATCACGAGTGAGGGGCAAATCCATTCTTACTTCTTACTGATTTGTTTGTCTTATTTATTTACATATTCACTTATTGAGCTCTTGTTTTGCTGCATCTCATATTCTTCCTGTAAGTTTACGTCTTTGATCTTTTATGCCTTTATGTGGCTCTTTATGTCCACAGCTGAGCTACTTCTGTGTATGGATGGACCTTGGGGAGATTAGCAACCTCATTAGCAGAAGCTAATGTGGCTCCTATAAACAATAACAGATTCCATAAATAACCATTCATTCAGCATCCTCTGCATTGTGGAGTTACAGTGCAGTGAGGTTTCAGCAGCCCTCTGTATGCAGACATCTCACCATGTCATCGCTGTGAATCCTAACACTCATTCAGTCATTATTCATATGAATGAATCCGACCCACACTCCCTCCACCACTGCAGCACCATCACCTGGAGCTGGCCCTGCAGATGTCAGGCAGACAGACAGGCAGGCAGACAGACAGACAGACAGGCAGGCAGGCAGGCAGGCAGGCAGGCAGACAGACAGGCAGACAGGCAGGCAGACAGACAGGCAGGCAGGCAGACAGACAGACAGGCAGACAGGCAGGCAGGCAGGCAGGCAGGCAGACAGACAGACAGACAGGCAGACAGACAGGCAGGCAGGCAGGCAGGCAGACAGACAGGCAGGCAGGCAAGCAGGAAGACAGACAGGCAGGCAGACAGACAGGCAGGCAGGCAGGCAGACAGGCAGACAGGCAGGCAGACAGACAGACAGGCAGGCAGGCAGGCAGGCAGGCAGGCAGGCAGACAGGCAGGCAGGCAGGCAGGCAGACAGACAGGCAGGCAGGCAAGCAGGAAGACAGACAGGCAGGCAGACAGACAGGCAGGCAGGCAGGCAGGCAGGCAGGCAGCAGGCAGGCAGGCAGACAGACAGACAGGCAGGCAGGCAGGCAGGCAGGCAGGCAGACAGACAGGCAGACAGGCAGGCAGACAGACAGGCAGGCAGGCAGACAGACAGACAGGCAGACAGACAGGCAGGCAGGCAGGCAGGCAGACAGACAGGCAGGCAGGCAAGCAGGAAGACAGACAGGCAGGCAGACAGACAGGCAGGCAGGCAGGCAGGCAGACAGACAGACAGGCAGACGGATAAACAAACAGGCAGGCAGACAGACAGGCAGGCAGGCAGGCAGGCAGACAGACAGACAGGCAGGCAGACAGACAGGCAGGCAGGCAAGCAGGCAGACAGACAGGCAGGCAGACAGGCAGGCAGGCAGGCAGGCAGGCAGACAGACAGACAGACAGGCAGACGGATAAACAAACAGGCAGGCAGACAGACAGGCAGGCAGACAGACAGGCAGGCAGGCAGACAGACAGACAGACAGACAGGCAGACGGATAAACAAACAGGCAGGCAGACAGATAAACAAGCAGACAGACAGGCTGACTGACAGACAGACAGATAAACAAGCAGACAGACAGACAGACAGGGCTAACTGGCAAACTGAGCTACTGTTGAGCATGAATTCCTGTATGTACAGTGAGAGAAATCAGTTCAGATTCATTCATTCATTCATTGAGACTAGTTTTCAGACCTTATGAAGTGATGAATGTGTAGAAACAGTTCACTGTTACTTCAGTGTTTCGCTCACGGCTTGTGAGGACGTGTTTTACTGTGAATGAAGTTTTAATTGTCAAGGTTTTTCTTGTTTCTTCAGAGAATGAGGCAAATGTTCTTTTATTATTTATCTCATGAATTCACAGAGGAGCAAACATATAAATAAATAAATAAACGTATCCTGCTAACAGCTACAGTCTGTGTAGCCATAGCCTGATATATCTTATTCCTTCACTGTTTCCCATGAACTGATTCTCTCTCCATCAACATTTTGCGACTTGGCAAATATTTTCATTAAAAACTTTTTGTCATTGTGTTGATAAAATTAAACATGGGCAGCATTACACTTCTTCATTTCTGTAGCATATCGGTGGCGTGTAAAGATCATTTCTTGGAGACTGGGGTTTTACTGGGATGACTGAATCCAAAGGACAGGTAAATTTAAGGTAAGAGGACGGTCGGGTGGTGTTTTAGTCCATAAATCACAAATGCAAACCGCAGTTTCAGCATGTGATATATAACACGGTGTACTCTATGGATTACAGCAGCAAGAGCTGGGACACGATAAAGGCAGCAGTGGAGCTTATTGAGAAAAAGAGGAAATGAGGCCAGAGTATATAAAAGTGAAGTGATCCATCCTGCTTTGGTCCTCATACGTCTTTGTCTCTGTCTCCTTTGCTCTCTCCTGTTTCTCTCTGGTTTTCAGTCTCTGTTTCTCTAGCAGCAGTATACAGCTCACTTCAGTGGCCTCTCTTTGTGTGTTTGTGTTTGTGTATGCACATACATGTTTGCGTGTGCCTGTTTCTAAGCACAACATCCCCACCAGCTGGTCGGAAAATGTCACTTCTGCAACAGAAATTGTCCATTTTTTTCTTCTTCTTCTCATGTTTCTCATCTTTCCCGTCCCAACCCGCCTCCCTCGCTTAGCCTCCTCTTTCTGAGTTCATCAACCTTCTTCTCCCTTTTTCATTTTTTCTTCCTCCCCTCCTTTGTCAAACATCTCCCGTCTGCCCTGTCCTCAATCTCTCTTCAGCTTATTTGTTCATCTCTTTTTCTTTCTTCATGTCCCCCACCTTTCAGCCCATTATCCGCTCATCTAAGATGTGATCCTCACTAACCCTAACCCCTAAACCTAACCTAAACCTAACCTAAACCTAATTCTAACCAAGTCTTAACCCTCAAACATCCATTTTAAGGTAAGTCAGAAAGTGAGGACCAGGCAAAATGTCCTCACACTGTATAGCCATACAAGTACACACACAAACACATTTTCGTGTGATAAGAGCAGAACTAAATATGTCCGAGGTAAAACCACAGATAAACATCCCGAACTGAGAGCAATAGTCTAACCTTCAACAACTCGTTTGTTTGTTTTGAAGAAAGAATTTGAAAGAAAGACAGACTGATATGGAGAGAGGGATGATGGGAGGATGCAGGTTGGAAGATAAGTGAAGGGAAAGAGAAAAGGAGGGATGCAAGTGAAATGAGAAGCACTTTCAGTCAAGAAGAGAGTGATGAAAGGAGGGAGAGGGCAACAGAGAGAGAAGAGCTGCTTTGTATTTTTCTCACGCTGCTCTGGCCTGACTAAACAAATTCAATCTGTTCTCAGAGCAGCTCCTCTCTTCTGCGGAGACTCAGCATCACATTGCACCTGAATTCCACTGTAAAATGTGTTTACAGATAATCTTCAAAAAGAAAAGCTTTTTAAAACCACCACACAGTATCACTGCCACACTGACATCTGTAATGTGGTGAGATGTAAACGAACGATCCTGTAGCAGAGATGATTGTTCACCGCTGTCGTTTATTCGAAGCTTTGCGTGTGTGTGTTCAACAGAAACGCTTCCGGGCGGTTCTCAGGGGAACCCACCAAACACTGGAGAAACGGCTCCAGTGAACAAAGAGACCTAAAAACTGTTGTTTGGTTGCACCAGAGAAAACTGGAGAAGGAATCATCTGCAAAAAAAAAAGAAAGGAATGAAAACAAAAACAAAGGCAAAGAAGTAGAAGCTAATAAAACGGATAATAAGCTCTAACCAGAATGACCTTCTCAGTTTGTTTGTTTGCTTGTTTGTTTGTTTGTTTGTTTGCTATCACTGCTCATTAGCAACATTAAAATCAGACGTGAACCATCCAGGCGTTGTGCTCTGAACTCAACACAGCTCAGCCCCTGTCAGAGCTGACATATTCCCATGTCAGTCACAGGTTGGTGGGTTCCAGTTGTTGCCTTTGTGTTCTGTGCTTACATTCCCATCAGCTGCAGACTCTTCAGTTACCCATTGACATTTGAGTGTGGTGTCGGCTGGGTTCTGAATTCTCCCCATCATTTCCACCGAACTTCTCTCATTCCATTCCATCTCTCCCGTTACCTCCTCACATTTAGCTCCATCTCCTGCCCTGTCCCCTGCTGTGAGGACATGTGCACACTTCCTGTTCTGTATTCTGTGCTGCAGTTGAAGCACAGTTTGAATATTTCAGCTCTGTAAATAAAAGAGCGTCTCTTCCTGCTGTTATTTGCAATCGACCTTCCTGCAGTCACTCAGCATTTAACTCAGAGGAACTCTTTCCAGAGTAGGTACATGTGACATGCGTGGATGCGTGTGTGTGTGCGTGCGTGTGCGTGTGTGTGTGTGTTTCCTTTTTCTCCTCCTGTGAATTTATTCGGGCTCTGCTGAGCTGAATGCACAAAGCGAATGGAGAGAAATTCCTTTATTGCTGCTGCTGCTGGAACAGTTGTTCAGTCTCATATTTATGCACCAAGGTATCTATGAAACTCATGAAGTGAGACAGACAACCACACGCAGCATAATTTGTGTTCTTTAATGTTGTGCTCAGATCGTAATCATGAGTGCAGTGAGCTTAATTGATGATATAAGTACTGTTTACTTTCCCAGTTCGACTCACTCAGCAGAAAAAACACACAACAAGCTCCTGACTTCTCCTCCTTTTTATCCCTCGCTCCGTCTCTCTGCCTCTGTCAGCCCCTGCACGCCACAACCCCCCGGTTCACTCTCTTTATCCATCCTCCTCTCCTCTCTGTTGTAAAGCATTTATTATAACACTTCTTTTTTCTGGAAACCCACAAATCTGGAAGGTTCTGGAAAATATAAATAAAGGAATTTTGTGAAAAAGTTTGTCCTGACTGAGACGGAGGCTTCACATTGTCTTCACATTGGCTTCACTGAACAACAGAATCTGTCAGTCAAATCAAGGAGCAGTGATTTAGATGAAGCATTAAAGCTTTTAATTTGAAACTCAGTGGGAACCCTGGAAGTCATTTTCAGTCCCAGGGAACATTTAAATGTCCAATTTGATTCTCATGTGCAGGAACTGGAACTGATGTCTGCTCCTGTTTCTCTGTTCCAGCAGGAGAGCAGCCATGGATGTCGTCTCCTCGTTGGTCTGCCGTCTCCTCCTCCTCTTCTTTGTCGTCCTGTCCTCCGTCCCCTCCTGTTCCTTCTCCATGCTGTGTCCAAAGCGGTGCACCTGCCAGAACTTGCTGCCGTCTTACACGGTGCTGTGTGCCAAGACGGGCCTCCTCTTTGTCCCGCCCAACATCGACCGCCAAACGGCCGAGCTCAGGCTGATGGACAACTTCATCACAACACTAAGACACCGAGACTTCGCCAACATGTCCAGCCTGGTCAGAGCACGCTTTTCTAACGTTTCCTTTACATTCGTGTTTACTTTGGTTTGTGAAATCAGTAGTTTCAGTTTGATATGGATATGATCCAGCTGTGCTGTTGTTTAGTTTGACTTGTTATTGTGTCTGTTGTTGTTGTTGTTTTTATGTTGTTCTGTGTTCTGTGTAATTTATTTTAGAAAGACAAACACAGCCGGTGGAACTTATCAGTTAGACAAAGGTTTATGTTACTGATGTCTTTAACTGTGATGATGGGTACGTAACAGTCAGCAGCCTGAGTAAATGCTCAGGAACCTTGTGTTCAGACGTCTGACAAAGACAAAGACGAACAGCAGCAACATTTGAAGCTGCTGGAAATATTTAAAAAAAAAAAAAAAAAAAAGCTTTGACCATTCAGAAGAAGGCGTCTTTCAGACCTCAGTGCTGCGGTCAGGACGCAGAGGAGCCCTCACGTCTCAGGCTGTGTGTGTTCAGACAGAATGAGTAGTGACCTGCCAGGAAGAAAACACTAAGCGCAGCTCATTAGCTTGGTTTTAAAGCAGCTTTGTTTCTTTTTCTAATTTAAATCCAGAGTTAAACTCACGCTGGACGATTCACAGTCTGTACCAGTGCTCAGTAACAATGTGTGTGTGTGCGTCCTGTGCAGTGAGGTGTTTGATTTCATGCTGGAGAAGAGAGTTCACATCCAGTCACAGTCCAGCTGTTAACGATCACCGAACTGTTGGAAAGCTTGTGTTTCCTGAATGGTTGTGAAGAGGCCTCGTCTGCTGCCGCCTGAAGCTGTGACATTTCTGTCGTAGCTTTCGTAGCTTCCGTAGCTTCGGCTGCTGCACTGATCAATATCACCATGGAGAGAAACTCGTCCCACCCAGGACCAGAAAGTCTCCATTGTGCCTTTAATGCATAGGCTCACACACGTGGGACATCCTGAAGTGACCGACAGGATTTTATCAAACATGTTTGCCGTAACCATGGAAACATCTGCACCGTGTCCTTTCACAGAGCTGCAGCCACCGTGACACTATATTTACTTCTCTCCACCAACAGTTAAGTGTGACCCACATTTGTCAGCACAAGATAAACATGTTGAACAGGACTATGAAAAGGGATTCTGGGAAATGTAGGACATCACTACATGAAGGGTAAGGTCTGCAGGAAGGCGGGGGGTGAAGAGGGTGCAGCAGAAGAAGAAAGTGAACATCACATGTTGAGGCTTCGTGTGTGGAACATGTGATGGAGGGAACTCGTCAGAGAGCTCTCAGGTTAATTCCACACTGAACGCAGAACACATTGGGAACATCTGCTCCTTCCAAGCATTGACTGAGGGGAATTTTATGATCTCACCAGTTTCTTCCAGTGTAATGATGGACCGGAGGTGGAGAGGCTTCACCGCGTGCAGCACAAAAACAGGAAAACCAACTCGTCACAGCCGGAGACTTCCTTCATGTAAAAAACACGTTTCTTCTCCAGCACAGATGATGTTCACTCACACACAAGGCAACATGGGAAATGAGGTTTTAATCATTTGGTTTAGTGTGACAGAGCTCCACAGATGCTTTGCCAAAGCAGGTTTACGAATGTGTGGGTGTTGACTGACCCTTTCTTGGCTGTGAGCAGAATGTATTTCTGGTTTTCCGCGTGCAGTGGAAGAGTTTAGCAGCCTCTGCAGCGTGTTTTCTAACTGTCTTATTACCTTTTAATGAAGCTCCAACTCATTTTTTAATAATTTGATTTGTACTTCCATGTCTCAATTGACCCACATTACTCTACTACTAATTGCTAAAATTATTATTAATGAAGAAGAGTGGCAGGGTGACTGAGTGTTTAAAGACCATCCTGTAACCAGGCTGCTGATTTCACCCCCACAGCCCGGAGGGTCCAACCGGCTCAAAACATTGAATCTCTATCATTTCCAAGGTGGTGCCTCATCAGCTAACCCTGACCTTTGACCTCCCTGCAGGACAGAAAGAGCATAACTCTAAAACATGGCAGATTTGACAAAAGTGAAGCCTCAATAAATTATTGCTGGCATAAAATTAAATCACTTACAGCTATTTAAAAAGAACAGAGAGAGAAAGTGTGTGAGTCAGTGATTCTATAACACTACCTTCATCTTTGCCTGTAAATCCAGATCCACCTGACCCTGAGCAGAAACACCATCAGTCAGATCCGGCCCTACGCCTTCGCTGACCTACAGGATCTCCACGCCCTGCACCTGGATGCCAACCGCCTCACCACCCTGGATGACTCCCACTTCCAGGGCCTGGTGAACCTGAGGCACCTCATCCTGGCCAACAACCAGCTGCACAGTATATCAGAGGGAGCCTTTCAGGTACACGTGCTCCACCTGAACAAGCCAAAGTGTCGCATTCATCATTTACCCTGGGCTAAGCAGAAGTACACAAGTATCATGAGCAGCATACGCTGGATTATATACTGTAGATCATTGTTTTATTGATTCTCTAACATCAGGAACAACTTTAATGTTGTGGCAAAGCTGAAATTGGACAAATGTGTGTTCTGTTGTGTGATTAAACACAGAACTGTGTCATAATTTTCTGTGAAATGGAGACAGTGATGTGAAGCTGTCACATGTGCTTCAGTCTGTGCAGTTTAGGATAAACAACAGACCCGGTCATGAATTTCTCTTATTTTTCCTTTGTTCATTTGATTTTACAGTATATTGCAATCTAATATGGAGAAATAGGACGACAGTCTAAGACAGACAGAACTGCCCAGTTACCCTCAGGCCTTCATCAACTGGAAATTATAATTATAACTTCAATTTAAAACTAATCTTTATGATGCTACAAATGGAGTTTTGGTTTCCCAGCTTGCACCATTAATTCTGTACTTACATGAACATAGTGTAATTATGTAATTGCCCTGAAAATGGGCCAAAATTACTCTAAAAATGAAGAAGAATTCAAAGAATTGTCCTGAAAAACATCCAAAATGTTCTTGTCCTGCTGCCACCAGCTCCCCAGGAAAAGCTCAGTCCACTAACAAACTAACAAACTGCACAACTGTTTTAAATCTGAATATTTGAGGACACTTTCTGATTCGTTGCTGAGGCATTCAGAAACAGATTCTCAGTTTGAAAAGTTATTACAAAGTCATTCACAGCTCTTCAGAGCAGCTGTGGTGCTGAGGGTCAAGTGCTGTGTGAGAATCACGCCACGTTTCTGGCTCCAGCTCTGAAATATCGGACGGACCCAGCCCTGCCTGTCCCCACCGCTCAGCTGGACACCTTTTAATAACCTGGCCCTAAAATAAACTGACGCTGTCCTTTCTCTGCTCGTTAAAAGTCCAGCACTGAGGTGCCACAGTGTCCCCCCGGGGCTGGCTCTTAGACCTCTGCAGGACTCACTAATGGAGCCGACCTCTGACCTTCAGCCTGACCCTCACTCTTCTGCTCTCACCCACCGGCCAACAGCTGCCACTGCTTTTGTTGTCTGCGTGTTAGGACTGTCGGCAGGAAACCGCAGACTCCAGCGTCTGATGTTCGACGTGCAGTGCACCGCTCCACCCACCATGTAACTGAGCATGTGTCGTTTCCAGCAGTTCAAAGAAAACCGATTGTCCTCGAGAGGACAGTCGTGAAATTTCGGCCATTTGTGAGTGATTTTCTGCTCGTGTGGCTCTTTGAACTCTTCACAGCTTCTTCTGGTTCCTTTCATTGCCTCCAGGTGTCTCTGACATGAGAAAAACTGGTGTGGTTCTGTTGATTTCCTTCAGAATATTGATGCTGCTTCATTTAAGCTGACGACAGAGTGAAAGTTCAGGATTTGATTATGCTCACAGTTTCTGTTCTGTCCCCTACCCCGTGTTCAGGACTTCCTGGAGACCCTGGAGGACTTGGATCTCAGCTACAACAACCTGGTGGACATCCCTTGGGAGACCATTGCCCTGCTGATCAGTGTCAACACCCTGAGCCTGGATCACAACCTCATAGAGAGTGTCCCTGAGGGAATCTTCTCCAACCTGCACAAACTGGCCAGGTGAGGATCACATGAAGACAGCACATCATATATTTATCATCCTCCTGCTTCCTTTTGCTTCCTTAAATTAAAATGTGTGCAGCTCTGTCACTTCAGCTTCCGTTTCAGTACACGACACACATCTAACGCTTCGTGCTCCTCCAGTAAAAGTCTGAACACTGTTGTTATCACTGCACTGGGCCACGAACAACAGCTTTCACCTCAGAGTTACAGGACACACACTGTCTGATGCTGCTTCAGCCAGTTTCACCAACCCCATCAAACAAGCTCTCATAAAGCCACTGTCCACGACCTGCCCAGCACCAAGCAGCAGGCTGACGCAGGGAGAGACCAGCTGGTCAACAAAGTGGAACAGTACACCTGTTTCTATCGACCACAGCCAGGTAATGGTAGGTACCACGGGACTTCAGGGCCTCGCGGAGACACAAAGAATAAATGATATAAACCTTCAGCTGGTTCTGAACATGAACCCTAAATCTTCTCTGGGACAACATCTTCTGAGGGGGGATTTTTGTTGTGACTGAAGCATCAGAATTAAAATAAACCATTTCAAATTAGGTTTTGTTCTACAACATCAGTCCCTCTGGTGAGCTATTTGTTTTGTTTAATTGATTTTCGACCAATTAAACTTAAAACTAGAGCAGGATACAACTAAAGTGGAATCACAGAGCAGCAGCTCCACACTCTTACAGCTGGGAGATGCCCAGTATGACCAGGTCTGTGCTGCAGCTCCACTGGAGCAGCTGTGGGTTCAGCCCCTGCACAGTGAAAGGAGATGATGGCAAACGCCTCAGCACTCACTGACTTCCACACAGACTGGGGATTTGAAACAGCGACCTCGGGCTGCTCCTCAGCTCTGCACATCGCTGCTGTGTTTCTTTGTTTCTGCTTTCAGACTGTGTGTGTGTGTGTGTGTGTGTGAGTGTTTGCACAGATTCACACACAAGAGACAAATCAGACAAATGTGTAGTTATTATTATTGGCACAGACTCACACACACACCGATCAGACTGAACTTTGGCTCCAGCCTCCAGTCCAACCTCTCTCACAGTCAACTCTCTTTCTCACACGCTCTATACTGTCTGTACTGTCTGTACTGTCTGTGTTATCTCAAGTCTTTATATTTGGATATTTTTTGTATGTTCTGCTGCCTGAATCTGTCTCTTTGCTGCTGTGACGGATGCAGTTTCCCCACCGTGGGACTAATGTGCCCTGTGTTTATGAAATAATACTGTAGTAAAATTAAACCATCCTTCATCTAATTAGCTGTAGGTCTGTAAACGTAAACCTGAATCTGAGCAGATGCTTCAGCACAGAACAACAAAGCCAGAGTCATCACCAAACTAGAGGAGACAGCACAGAGTCCTGTTGGAGGTCCAGGACTAATATTAAGATTTCCTTCACATCACAGTCGTGCTCCTTGGTAACGTTTACAATCGTAATGTTAGAAGGAAAACCAGCCGGGCTCAGTGTGAAAGGCTGTTATGGGCTGTTTCTGCCCTGGAGACACAAAGCTTATGGCCCAGCTGGTGTTACTCTGGGTTTGTCCATGTGCACAGGTGAGTGTGTTTGACATGTTTGTCAGCAACAACCACAGGAGATGCTTGAGTCTTATAAACAGTCAGCAGGTCCAGGGTTTTGGTGAGGAAACATCTGTTCAGTTCCTGGAGATGACGAGTGGCCGACACAGGAAAAGATACTGAAGCATGTCTCACAATAAAGTGACTGATTCTGTCTCCATCACCAGACTCGACATGACATCCAACAAACTGAAGAAGATTCCACCAGACCCGCTGTTCCTGCGGATCCCAGTGTATGCTAAGATGAAGGGCTCTCCTCTCACCGCACTGGTGCTGAGTTTTGGCGGGAACCCTCTGCACTGTAACTGTGAACTGGTCTGGCTTCGCAGACTGACCAGGGAGGATGACCTGGAGACGTGTGCTTCACCTAAAGACCTGGCTGGCAAATACTTCTGGACCATTAGAGAGGTTTGTAGAAGTTACTGCAGAGAGTTATTAATCCTGATATCACAGCGATACGATGCCAAACAAGCCTGATTTTAAAACCCACAGAACACGAGCAGAGAAACATCAAGAGGTGATTTAAGGTCACATGGTTTTTACATGTTTAGAGAATCTGTGTCTAATCCCTGAGAACAAGAGTATTTAACAGGGACAGTGAACATTAATAAACATTACTGTAAAGCTCCTTTTCATCTGAAGTCCCTGGAGACAAGTTACCCAAAAAAATGTTTTTTGAAATAAATTAAAAATAAATTAGAATTTACAGCAATCAAACAGGTAGGTTAACCCTTTCTGTAGGCTGGTACCTGTGACCTTCGAGGAGGTGTTCCTGCAGTTACACTTAGACGGCGTGAGACTAAAGGTTGAGAAGCAGCTGAATGATCTGATCTGTTCTTCATCTAAACACCTGCTGGAAACCAGCTGAGCTATGCTGATACTTGCAGAGATAACAGCTGAGATAAGTGGTTTGGATCAAGATGTGATTTTAAAGAGTGTGATACAAACGACTTTGCCTCATCTGGAGATCCTCTAGTTCTGACCCTTCTGGGCTGTTTGAGAGCTGCAGTGATAAGTGGAGGTGAGCCATGAGATAAAGAAGGGATTAATTGGTATCATATTAGAGCGGGTGATGTACAGACCTTTGCCTCACCTTGAGTAACAGTTGTGGGCCTCCTTCAGAGAGGTGCTGTAGGATCACTATAAGAGGATTAGCCTTGTAAAGAGGTTGATCCAGAGGCCTCTGTGTCACTAAAGTGTCTGAGCATATTAATGCTCAGAGAGTTAATAGCCTCTTTCCTACTGCCAGGACGAGTGAGGCTCCACTGCATCCATCAGAGGTCAGTCGTTAGCCATCAGCTGCAGAGGGAATTCCCTCTCTGGAATCAATGAAAGCTGCTCGGCTCAAGAATCAGTGAGGCCTTGTTCTCATGGAGCAAAGAGGAAAAGCTGACATTGGCTGGAATTTGAGGCTTATCAGGGCAAATCTGATATTTTATTCATCTGTAAGAAAACAAAATAAGTGTTTTCCCACCAATGCCCCGCTTCTCATACTTTCACACATCCAGAAACTCACGCCAGGGAGCCACCCAGCTCAATCACAGCCTTTTATGCTAAGCTTTCCAGGAGCAATTGAGGGTCAGAATGTAATACAAGACTGAGAGGTACAAGTGGTTTATTTGAAAGTGCAACCCAGCGGTCGTCAGGTCAGCAATCATCGCTGCTGGTAGCAAGACCCAAGAAATACCCAGAAAAAGGTCTGGAGACACACTGAGTGGCCGGAATGATGAGTAAGCCCTGGTAATCCTGGGCTGGGCCTGCTTGGCCCTGCAGTAATACTCCACCAGGGTTTTGGCTGGCTTTATACAGGCTTAGGTGTCAGTGGGTGGGTTTTAAATAATGCAAGAGCTGGAAAATCTCTGAGATCATTTAATCTTCCTGTACAAACTCCTTCTGAAACTCATTTGGAAGAACACACCGGTGGAGGTCAGTCAGAGCCTGTATGCACAGATGTGTAGTGTTTTGTATGAAAAGTACAAATTTGGATATTTGTCTTATATATTTTAATATTTTATTGTACTTGTCCCATCGATCCTGTTTTTGTTTTGGTGTTTGATTTATTTGTTTGGTAAAAACTGTTTAAATCTCAGCAGTTCTTCAAATACAGTGATCATCATCTCTCCTTTATAACAGAGTTCTATGTGTCCGACAGGCTGAAGTCATTAGTATCCCTGAAACTGTGGTGACCTATAGTTTTTAGTCTTTTGTCCCCTAACAGGAGGAATTCGTTTGTGAGCCACCGATGATAACTCGTCACACCTCCAAGATGTTTGTGATGGAGGGTCAGGAGGTCAGCCTGCGCTGTAAGTCCATCGGAGACCCTGAACCTTCGACACACTGGGTTAGCCCTGATGGGAAGCTGATCGGAAACACGTCCAGGACCATTTGCTACGAGAATGGTTCACTGGACATCCTCAAGGCGTCCGTCAAGGTTGAGAAGTGGTTTCCTTTGTGGTGTGTGTGGTTGTGTGCATGCTCAGCCAATTTACTGTGAAAGCCTCGGTCACTTTCACATGCACCAGAACAAAAGCATTTTCAGCACCTGAATAAATAAATAATATAATAATTGTTAGAGTATGTAGCTTGTTATCCTGTGTTTGACTTCATCATCATCATCTTATCTGTTTGTAATTTACAATACAACACTGAAGACTGATGCATAACTAACAAAAAGAAAGACATGAAATGTGTTTAACAGAAACAGAAACGAGTTCAGTCATTTCATTAAAGTCCAACATCAGGAAGTTCAGATATTACTGTTCCTTGCTGTTGGTGTAAAGATGAGTCAGCAGCCAGCTCTCACCAACACATCTTAACCTCCGTTTGTTTTTCTTCATTTGTGGAATCTGTAAAAAATAGATCTCCCAGAGATTGTGTGATGCACATTCTGGCACATAACAGCCTTTATTTATTCATTTCTTGTCTATGGGATATAAAAGTACACTCCTACACCAAACCTTTTTTATCTTTTACTGAAAATGTGCCAACATGACTTAACTGAATAAAACATGAAGAGAATGTTTATAATAACTGGTTTCATAGAGACGCACTCACATGAAACCAAGGATAAAAGTCCTCTCTGTTCTTTCTCAATGATTTCTAGGATTCTGGAAAGTTCACATGCATCGCGTCTAACGCAGCTGGGGAGGCCACTGCTCCTGTTGAGTTAGTCGTCAACCCGTCTCCGCACTTTGACCCCAAATTGGACCCTGACCCAGGGCCTTCAGACATCCCCACCTCCATCAAATCCAACATCAGCGGAGGCCAGGCTCGGTCTGACCAGCAGAGGGTCAGTGTGTCCGATCTGACGTCCAGCTCTGCGACCATCAGATGGCCCCCGCAGAACCACATACCTGGAGTCCGCATGTACCAGATCCAGTACAACAGCTCCACAGACGATATACTCATATACAGGTAAGAGAGAGGGTGTGTGCGTGTGTGTGTTGTGGGTTTGATGGACAGTGTGTGTGGCTCAGCTTCTGACAGGAACAAACTGGTCCAGCTGCAGTAACTTTCCTCTGCATCCTTAGAGCAGAGGTGGTCAGACAGTCAGTGTCTTGGCCTGAACATGCGACAGCATGTCTCCAGGTCAGATGCTCCACCACAGTAAACAGAGGATGGTCCTGACATGTGCCAGACTCAGACTCCAGCTCTGGATCATGGACTGCACTTATAAATTGTACACTGTGTGACAGTACACTGGGTTCAGGTCCAAGAAAAAAAATCCTCTGTCCATCATCACATATTTCCCATCATCCTGTTCCTCTCCTCTGCAGCTGTATGATGGAGTGAAAATGTTCTGTAAGTCCTGGGCATCTTCTTAGACACATTTCCTAAAACTCGTCCCAGCGTATCTGGGACGTTTGGAAACGTTGTGATCTACAGCCAAACATTATTCCAACCCCGTCTGAGCATGAGTTTATGAGCCGGTGGCAGGACGTTTTCTTTCATTCATTCTTTATTCTTTCTGATATGTCAGGCTCCACGCAGGAAGCTCTGTGAACGTACTTCTCAGGTGAACGCTGCCTGTGTAGCAGCAAATGGTACGTTCAGTGCTACATATGGCAGCCATATTGGAGGTCTGCAGGTCGCTGCAGCAACAGTGGCTGAACACCTGGTTGTGTTTCTGACAACTTGTATAACATGATGTGTGTGTGAGTGTGTGTCAGTGCGTGTGTGTGTGTGAGTGTGAGTGTGTGCATGTGTGTGTGTCTGTGTGTGTGTGTGGGCAGTTATCTCTGAAGGTCCTCCTGGTGTAGGAGGCTGGTTCAGGGTTGTTTGGACGTGAACAGCTCAGTGAGCAACAAAGGAGAAGCAAACAGGATTTCTGCTTGAAGCCACAGATATTAGACCAGCTCAGCCGATGGTTGTGATCAGTGTTGTGGTTCTGCTCGGCAGTTACTGTTTCACAGAGATGCAGCAGTTAATGAAAACCCCAAACACTCCTGCACTGACTGCAGTTACACTCTCAGCCAGGGATTACACTTAATGTTAGAGTCCAAGGTTCAAAATCAGGATCCTCAGCAGGATCCAGGTGTCAGACAGGTGTCAGACAGGTGGAGACAAAGGAAAAGAAATGTGATCACAGAGGATTATGGTTGATTGATCCTGCTGGGAAATGAGGTCGCTACAGCAGCAAGAGGCCGTAGAAACAGACTGCAGACTGGGAAATGAAAGATTTAATTACAAAACACATTAAGATTAATGTAAAGGAAAACTTCTGAACTACTGTAAAACAGAGACCGTGGAGAAAAATGTCCCGGGGACGGAATCACTGGGTCCTTCTCCACACCTGAGCCGTCCTGTCCTCGAGGACTGGATGCATGTTCCAGGCTCGAGCTGCCAAGTGGCTGAGTGCAGGCCCTCTATCAGCCCACGACACTGCGTGACCACTGGTCCCATCAGCCACTTGGCCAGCTCTGTAACCTAGCAACATCATTCAGCATGCATAATTGAGAGCGATTACAAAGCGTTTGGAGGGCTGACAGATGACAATTTGAAATGTGTCCACAGACACAATCCTCATTTTAACTAAAAACCAAAGGCACTCGAGTGGACGTTTCCTCGTCCTCAGTCAGAGAGAGCACGCGGTCAAATGCAGAGGGGCCAAATGAACCGTTTCACATTGAACCATAGGGGTGACATAGTCGTTTTCCACGGCTGGGGGGTCAGAACAAGGCAGCCTGATGTCAACAAACACAGCACAGGTCCTCAAACCTCCCAACATCAGGATTCATTTGTTTTTATCTCCACCCGCACGTGTCCTGTATAAGTTCCTGATTATACGAACCCATGTTAGGGCCTCATTCATGTGACATTACACAGGCTGTACCTACACACGGCCTCTGTATCAACACATACCAGCACTCTCTGATTTACCACCATCAGCAGAACAACATCGTTTATCAGCGACTTCCACGTTTCAAAGTTAAACTTCCTGCTCTCACACGGCTGTGTTTATCTTCTGTTAGGTGGAAATTCAAAAACGGTTTGGTCAGATAGACAAGTAAAAGCACCCATTTTAGATCACAGTGGCAATACTTATACTTTTGACTTAAAGTGCAAAGCATTTTATGGCAGAAGTGGAGCTCTCTGGCAGAGTTATTGGCCTCTCCATTGTTCACTGTAATAGAAGAGACTTGTGACGCCCACTCTGCCCACTCTGCCCACTCTGCCCTGCCTGCAGTCTGGTCCCAGGCTTCGCTGAGACTCTGCCTGTCAGAGCTGCTCTTCATCTCAGGCGTGTTAACAGTGTGGCGATGATGACGAGGGCAGATCAGCCTTCATACAGAAGCGTTGGTAAGTGGTGTCCACTATTCTCAGTGTTCCATATCTAACAGAACAGACATGTTACTTTTGATTTTCCATGGTATTTGTTATCTTACATACAGCTAATGAAATGTAACGGGCCGGTTCTTTCCGTAGATGTTCTGCTGGACTAAGATCAGGATTCGTAGCCGGCCACTTCAGAACCATCCACTGTTTTCTTCTCATCCATTCTCAGCTGCTTTCAGATGTTTTGGATCATTATCTTGTTGGAGGAGCCATGACCTGAACTGAGACGGAGCTCTCTGACTCTGCCCTGATAATCCTCTGATTTCACTGCCCTGCACAGATTCAAGGCAGCACATGCAGCAAAGCAGCCCCATAGCATAACTGAGCCTCCTCCATGTTTCACAGTAGGAAAGTGTTTGTCTTTTCTTTGAAAGCTTCATTCTTTCCTGTTTGAACAGCTGAAGAGCTGATGTAACCAAAAAGCTCGAATTCTGTTCCATCTGTCCAAAGACACTTTCTGTCCAAAGACGTTTTCCCAGAAGCACTGTGTCTCGTCCACGTACATTTCAGTCGAGTCGCAAATTCTTTCACCAGCACCGTTTTCCTGGATCTTCTTCCACGTTCATTCATAGCAGCAGCTGGAGGAAGTTAGAGCACATTTCCAAACAGAAAGGCAGCAGTTCTGTCTTCAACATAATGGAAATTGTGTGTCTGTGCAACATATGGAGTTTTTAAGACAGAGTGATAGAAGTGTGTTGGAATGAGTGTAGAGCAGAGCCTCTGAAACATCTGAACCTCCGGGTTCAGTGGAGCCGCTCACACCCTGGGTGGCACCCGAGGGTACGTAGGTTGATCGTAGAAACTAAGCAGCTGACGCTGCACTGTAAACGTGCACAGGAAAAATCTATAGAATAAAGCTGTTCTAACAGCAGTCAGTCAAAGCTGTATCTGTGACGTTCTCCTGACTGACAGGTGGAATGATGTTGGAGGTGGAATTTTCCCTGATATCATGGAACAGATTAATCATATCATCTATCTGAAAAGTTATAAATCTGCAAAATGTTCTTATTCATTTTTATTTCACACCGGACCGACCCACGCCGCAGCCAACAACTCTTTTTCCTTCTGTGTAGACTCCGTCACACAAAGGTCTGTCTGTGAAACACCGAAGCTGCAGGTGTAAAAAATACAGTTTAAAAACAAACTGCTTCCCACAGTGTTGATGAAACGGCAAAAGATCAAAGTATGAGTGATAACAATCAGAAGGATGGAGAGAGTGAGAGAGGTTTCATGGTGCAGAGCGTTAACTTCTCTGGTTTCCAGCTCACCTCCTCCGTCCTTATTTTTCCTCTCCATTTCCTCTCTGTCCCTCTGTCTGTCTGTCTGTCCGTCCCTCTGTCCCTCTCTCTGTCTGTCTGTTGAACTCTCAGTAGAGGTGGGGGGGGGGGTGGAGGAAAGGAAGTTGTATTTTTACAATATTCCCTTTTCTCAGTTCTGCCCCAGGGCAAGAATAACCTGCCCAGCTTTATCCTGCACCTCCCTCTCACTCTCTCACTCACTTACTGTCTCACTCGCAGACACACACACACACACACACAAATAAATACACATGCACTTTAAGGATTATGGGTCCAGGGAGAGATCAACCTCTGTCAGCACCAGGAAATGAATCTATTGATTCCACCTCCTGCAGTATTCTCTCCTGCTCCTCTTTCTTTTTCTGTCCCGCATTTTGTGTGTGTGTGTGTGTGTGTGTGTGTGTGTGTGTGTGTGTGTGTGTGTGTGTGTGTGCTGGCTTTCTAATTACCATCCTGTCTGGCTCTCAAAGGAGAGGTTAAAGAAGAGAGAGAGGCAGAATGGAAAACTAGAGAGAGAGGGAGGGAGTGATAGAGGAGGGAGAGATTGCTGCAGTGCTGTGAATAAGGGAAGATGTTTCTCAGACTCAGCTGATACAGAGATAGGTGGATGGAAGTGAGGAAGGAAGGAAAGGAAGGAAGGAAAACAAGAGCAAGGGTCTAGGAAATGACAGCTGATCATATTTTGCTGAAATGATAAAACTTCAGCGTTCCTCTCTTCCTGCTCCTCACCTCATTCTCATTCCTCTGTCCCCTACGTCCATCACTCGATCACTCGATCAGTGCACAGACCTTTACAAAGTCACTGTAATGTCATCTTCTTTCCTGTTCGCTTCCCTCACTCCATCATATCACCCCTGTATCTGTCTCATCCTTCCTGCCTTCCTCGTTTTTCTCTCCTTCCTCTTCTCTCCCTCCATCAGCCAAATGTCACATTGTCTCACCGGGTCACCAGTTAGAAAACATCCAGTGCAGAAGCTGACAGCCGGGCTTTTAGTCTGAGATGGAATCCAGAGGTTTTCCCAGCTGCAGGCAGGCAGGTCGGATCTCCATCCCGGTTTCTGCATGAAGATAAAAACACAGACTTTTAGGAGTCGTAATGCAAACACATGGGACTCAGCAAAAGTCAGAGCGAGAGCTGCTGTGAGAGCTGGCAGTGTCTGTCAGTCATTATAACAGCTGGGCGTCCACAGATGGGAACGTCGTGTCTCCATCCTCGACTCATCCAGTCCACATTTCACAGTGTCCTTGGATAAAATGCTGAACCCTAAATTACCCCGATAACTGTTCCATCAGTGTGTGAATGGGATGGATGAATGTGTGTGTGTGAATGGGTGAATGCAGTGTAAAGTGCTGTGAGACGAGAAAAATGCCACATAAGTGCAGTCCAACTACTGTTCCAGTAAAATCTCAAACATCATCTGATGGATTTACCATGAATTCCAGTTCAGAAGTTGAAATGTCCATTTGTCCATGACAGGGACGTCAGTCCTCTGCACTGAACGTTCATTTCAAAAACCTAAATTACAAATGATTCCCAGCCACAAACCGATATGCACCAAAAAGCACATCCCACTAAAGAAAAGGGAAGAAACACTTGTTAGCACCATGTTAGCACCGTGTTAGCACCATGTTAGCACAATGTTAGCGCCATGTTAGCATCATGTTAGCACCGTGTTAGCACCGTGTTAGCACCATGTTAGCACAATGTTAGCGCCATGTTAGCATCATGTTAGCACCATGTTAGAAACTGTAGGAAGTTTATTTTCCTTTAGTCTTTTTTTTAAGTGGAAGATAATTATCTGTTTTCCAGAGGAGTTGGAATTTAGCTGCGCTGAGGCTGAGCGGTCCGGTGGTTGGACATTTTGTCAGTTGTTTACATCTGTTTATAAGGGCTGCTTGGAAGGTAGGATAAAGAGAAAGATGAAGAAGAAGAAAGGTGTGGAGGGAGGGGCTTTCTGAAGGTGATGGACCATATCACGTTCTTTTATCCACTCACTGCTCCACCTTTCCCTCACACACCTGATACACACAGGAGACCAAATAAACACGTGTTCCTCTTCTTGTTCTTCTTCCACTCGTTCTCCTTTTCCCCCTTCATTTCTTTTCCTTCCCCTCTTCTCCTACTCTCCATCTACTCTCTCAGTCTTTCTCTTCTCTGCGCTCTTTCTTTCCTTGTTGATGTTCAGAGGGTGAGAGGTGATGGAAGTGAGGACATGCAGAGGACCTGTCCCACTGGCCGGACACTCTCTCATTCCTATAGTGTCCTGTGGAATCTTAATAAAGTCCCATTTTCAGGAATCTGAATGAATTGGGGGGAAAGTGAATTAAAACTCAAAGGTTGTGTTGATGCTGATTGTCATGTTGTGTTTGGTCCTCGGCTCCATGAAAACCTTAGACTCAGGCTCCTGAGGCTCACATTGTTCCTGCAGCTTTTCTCTCTGCCTCCCTGGGCTCCGTGTCTTCAGATGGCTGACAGCCTGCCAGGTTCACTTCTAATTGTATAGCTCTGACTCACTGCTGTCAATTACACACTCGGCTTGTTGTCCAGCTCTCCCCCCCCAGCGGGCTTTTGTATCAGTACACCTTTATTGAAAAAGCTGCTCTTGTTCCCGTTGTGGCTCTGTGGTTACGTCTGGTGGAGAAGTCCTGGGCAGCTCACGAGACACTGTTGGTATCAAGGCAATAATTTACTTCAGCACCTTCTGCTCTGAAGCTGTCACACAGTGCTGAGATGTCCCTCTCTCAATGCTCGTGTTGCTTGTTTATAGCTGAGGCCGGAGACATTATGTTCTCGGGTTGTCCGTCCGTCCCAGATTCCTCTACACGTGACATCTCCTGTAGTTTCAGGCTGTCTTTACTCTGAAGAAAATAAAACTATACGTTCTGCTGTTTCCAACATGAAACTCATTCATACGCACAGAACGTGAAGCGATGGATGTGAGACGTCACGCGGTGATGGGCTGGATGTGGTGACACGCCGCGTGTAAAATCCTGAGTGGCTGTATTTCACACAGTTGGGTTCATGCACTGCATTATTCACTGAGCTGTCATGGAGAGACACAGAAGCAGCTCCTGAGGTCACGCTTCTGTTAAATCCTATATGACACTCAGTGTATTTCACATCATTATGAGCACTGCATTATTAAAAACCTTAAATGATACACACCGCCATGCCGACGTATTTAATCTGTACTTATGTGGCGTCTTTCCCGGTTTGTATTATGCAGGATTCTAACTGCTTCTGTGCCCAAGGCCAGAGTAACATAAAGCATCAGGCTGTGGTGTGAAGAGTAACCTCCACTGGCAGGAAGCTCCATCAGCAGAGATCCAGTTCATACATCAGCCTCCTTCCATGAGCCTGTATGAGCCTATTGTCTGTTTTCAGTAAAAACGAATGAAACTGAAAGAGGAAAGTTGGGATGTGTAGATACATACATCATACATACATTGTATACATACATACAAACTTACATGTGGTGCAGCTCTGCACAGTGTGTCCTTTAAAAAGAAGGAGGACTGACGTCTGCAGGGTCGTTCATATCTTCAGAACCTGATGAAGACTGAAATATTCTGATATTTATTCGTCAGTATGGGTTGGAATCAGATGTTTCTCTCGATAAGGCACAGGGTCGGTGTCTGCCTCTGCCCTATGAGCCACGCAGGGAACTGAACCACCAACTCTGACACTGCTGCTGCGTTTACTGTGTAAAGTAAAAAAAAAAAAACCTCAAGCTGCAAAGTGAGTTACCTCAAGCAACAACAAGGCTACTGTGTGTGTGTGTGTGTGTTTGGCCTTAGGCATTCATTCAACCATTAGTCTGACCCAAAACGCTGCAGCACTTTTACACCAGACCTCTGTAATACACTGACAGTCTCTCTCTTGCAGACACACAGAAACACACACACACACACACAGACACACACACACGCACACAATGCCCATAGGGTCAGAGGAGGCTTTATAGTTCCATTCCTTGACTCGTCACCTCCACTCCAGTGTTGATAAATAAGAACTGACCTGCACTGCCTCACACCTGAATAATGTATGACACACACACACACACACACACACACCATCGCACATCATGACTGAGATGTTCTGAAGCTGCTTTAACCTCTAAGTTGATGTGTCCACAGAAGGAAACAGTGTTCTCTCTGCTCGTAGCTCCAGTTTGGTCTCATCCATTTATCCAGGGAATACATCCACATTGGATGATCTCACAGGGTTCAAAGTTCAGCTGCAGGTACTGTCCATCAGCTGTTTTTAAAGCATCATGGTCATGGTCAGGTCATGACCCAATGCCACCTGGACGTTTATGCACGCGTGTTTCCAGCCTGTGAAACACAGGATGATTGGGAGACCATGTGAAGTGATCAGGACAGACTTCTGTTTACTCCAGCTGGCGACAGTGAAAACAAACAAGTGAAAAAAGAACAAATGAGAAAAGCAGTGATGTGTTCCAGGTCTGATTTCCATCCTCTCTCAGGTTCCTGTGCTCTGACAGAGAGCTGGTCTCTGCTTCACTCTCTGAGTCTGAGACCAAAACTGAGAAATGTAAAGTTTGGATAGTCTCATCTCTCCACCTTCCTCTGTTCATCCCTGCTCACATCTCTCTATACACTGTATTTCTCTCGTTTCTGTCATTTCTTCTTTCGTCTCCCTCGTTTTTATCTGTGTCCTCCAATGTGGCATTTCTTTATTTTCACCTCCATCCTTCCCCGTCTTTCTCATTTCTGTCTCACGTTGTCTCCTCTGTGTCTTCCTGTTCGTCTGTTTTCTATTTCCCCATTTTCTTCTCTCCTGCTTTCGCCCCGTCTTCCTCGTCTCCCCTCTGTCTTTAATCTCACTCCAGCTCATATCCTTTGATTTTCAAGTTGAAAATTGAAAGTGCAACATCCCTCTCCATTCCCTCTTCTCTTCTGCGCTGTCTTTCGTCTGTGTGAACATATCGTCTCCTCTTCAATTTTCTACTTCAACTTCAATCTTTTGTGTTATTGGAAAACTCCCCTGTTCTTCTCTTCACCAGAATGTAGTGTGAGATCTCTGCTTCTGTTTCCCTGCAGCACAGCTGAAACAGGAGTCACTGCAACCTGCAGAACACTGTCTGAACGAGAATATGCACGTGTGCACGAGGACTCACAGCAAAGGACGGAGACAGAAACACGAGGGACAAGTCGTCACTTTGCAGCGTCACATTTAGTTTAAAGATGAATGAGAATCAGTTTGAAGCTCAGATTCGGGTTCAGCTGCTCTCCTCTGTCTACAGCAGGCACTGCTACATGATCAGATCCTGGACCAGTTGTAGATCCTGCTGTCAGCAGGTAGTGTTTGTGCTTTTAACAGCAGCTGTAGTGTTTTATCTGACGACCTGTGCGTTCAGACCAGCAACTTACAGTTCAGGAAACTGGGAGCGCCACTGACTGCAGCTCTCCCAGTTCACGCCCTGTACCAGTGAAACCAGTGCCCTGTGTTTTATGGGGCAGAGTTTAACCAGGATGTAGACGTGACTTCAGCAACATGAATGTTTCGTTGTTAGGCCTCTGCATCAGAAGAACTCAGTCTCCGCAATGACTTTAAGGCTTTGGAAGGACTGCTAAAGTCAGAGGGTTGAGTCCCACACGTTTTCAGCACAGCAATAATAATATGAACAGTTTTGGAAAACACAGGAAACTCTAAACTCTGCTCTGTGGGACAGAATTATTTCCATCAGAGTTCAGCTCGTTCTTTCTGAGGGCTTCAGTTCACAGCAGCAAACCTCTTTACTGTCGTAATGGAACAGAGTAACTGTCAGAGTCACAGTGAAAAGTGGAACTGCTCCTGAGCAGCTCAGTGGTTGAGCTCCGTCACTGAATCATTGGACTTTCAACAGAAAACTACAAACTCCTGAGAGGAAAGTTGGTGAGGCTGAACTCTGCAGTTTGCTGCTGCAGCTTCATCTTCAGATCAGCATAAAGACCTCTGACACTGAAAAAAGCACCAAGGTGCCTCTAACCAACCAAAGGGAACAGTTTCAGAGTAAAGGTCTGGACTGTTGCTCACATTCATCTGTTTCTTAATGTGTCTGTAATAACATGAGAGCATTAAAAAGAGCAGCTCACTGCAGCGTTTTGAGTGATGAAGCTGAATAAAAACCAAATGAAAAGAAGCAGCTGCAGATGTGTCCTCCTTCAGCTTCCTCCTCTCGGTGATTGTGATTGGCTCCTCGCTGGTTGTTTTCGTCAGTGAAGATCTGTTGAAATCAGACACTTGGGAGGAAATGCAATTATTGGTTTTCTCTCCACAACCTGAACCTGTGTGGAGTAGCTCTTCCTTTACAAATAATCTACAAAATAAAACGTCTTTCTGTGTCTCCCTCTCACCCAGGATGATCCCAGCCAACCACAAATACTTCCTGCTGAGCGACCTGGCGTCGTCGCGGGACTACGAGCTGTGTGTTTTGGCCGTGTACGATGATGGCATCACCGCCCTGACGGGCACCAAGCTGGTGGGCTGCGTGTCCTTCACCACAGAGACAGAGTATGGACGCTGCCACTCTATACGAGACCAGGTTAGTGTGTAAACAGAATGGAGCGCACTGTTCCTGAGCTCTGACTTCGTGATGCTGTGAGAGACACGACACATTTTTAAAAAATGAGTATTCAGCCGACAAAATAATCTCATTTCGAGGTGCATTTAGCAGCTGTTCCAGAGCTTTCAATCAAAACACAGTGTTCCTCAGCAGATTTGCCCAGTTGTCCTGTAGTTCACTTTGCTGTTATGATGTTAAACCATCTCTCTGAAAACAGAAGCCAAACCCAAGGAACCACAAGCCCCAAAGCTCCCCTCGTAAATCATAGGACGTGGACTCAGGACTGACTGTTTGCATGTGTTCAATCTTTATCTCCAGTTCCTGGGTGGAACCATGATCATCATCATTGGGGGAATCATCGTGGCCTCTGTCCTTGTCTTCATCTTCATCCTTCTGATGAAGTACAAGCTGCACAGTAACCACTACAAACAGAAAGCCGCAGCACGCCACGCCAACGTCTGCTCACAGACCAACGGAGGAGGGGGAGGGGCGGCCAGTGTCCTTGCTCTGCCTCCGTCCTCCTCCTCTGTAGGACAAGGTAACTTGAGGAGGAATGGAGGAGGAAAATCATGTGATCTGTCTTTGTTCTCTGCCTCTGATGATCTGCCTGCGTCTCGTTGTCTCCCAGGTGGAGGTGCTAGTAAAAACTCCCAACCGTCAGCATCAGCAGAGGGGATGGGAGGGGCTTCTCTCCGAGGGACAACTGTAGTGGACTTAAATCCTGGCCGTGAAGACGACGCCATCTCCCAATAACACACGAGAAACTGTCAGTCAAACCCTCAACCCACCAATCTTTAAGCCTAAACCAATACTCCACCTCCCTCCCCCCTCTTTTGATTTGTTGCTGGTGCCTGGAGCCAAACTCCACGTTCCACTGAGGAGCGGCTCCTGTCATTGGTGAGTAGCTGGTGGGAAGGACAAGCGTTCAGTCAACATGAGACGGTGCAGACAGACCGTCCACAGACAGACTCTGTGCTGGATCCCACCACAGCCTGTGTCCTCAGCAGCACACTTTCCTGTGATCACACACACACACACACTTCTGCCTTTTCTGGCTGTGTGTCATATGATATAACACAACATGGATGTGCACGTTAGCTAAGCTAAGCTAAGCTAAGAAACTTTCAGAGTTCAGATTTCCCTGATTTTACCCGCCAGCGTGAGAAGAAGTCACGAAGATGCTGTGAAGCTCCTCCCAGAGACAGTGCTGTCTGTCACACTGTCCCTTCACAGGACAGGTGTTTGTGAGGTAAAGCGTGCACAGATCACAGTAGAACCCTTGTTAAATTCACGGCTTGGTGAGAAATTCTCACCGTATACTCCCTCCTTACTTTCTCCCTGTCTCACTTTCTCTCCCTTCCTTGAGCAAACACGTTTTCTCTTTTACTTCCTGTTGCCTCTTCCCTCCCTCTGAACGTCTCTCTCCCTCCCCTGTCTCCCCCCTGTAGTCATTTGTTTGATTTTAATGAGTTGTTTTGTTTTGATGCTTCCTTTCTCTTCTCCGTTCCTTTCATTTCTGAGTCCAAGGTCATTTTGTTTGTCTGTTATCTGAAACCATAGATTTTCTCTTTATCTTTATCATTTTTATGAGCACTTTCTCTCTAAAATTGAGACGTATAGCCTATTGTGAGGTATCTATCAAAGCTCTGGAGGATTTTCTCCCCTTCACACAATTTATGAGCTGTGTCTTTTCTTTTTATCTCTGTGTGAATTGAAATATTGGCCCTGTGTAGTTCAATGGCTGGAGTGTGACAGTACTGCTGTCAGGGTGAGCGGCTCCACTCACTGTTTAACTGAAAAAGCAGAACGAGTCATTGGTGCCTGTGGTTCACGTGTCCTGTGTGACCTGACACGTCCCGGCTCCGTGGGACGAGGACAGGGAGCAGCACAGGATTCTCTGTCTGTACTCTGAGCTTCTGAATGGACCTGCTCCTTGTTTTCTAATGTAACACATTGCAATCGGCATGTGACTGTACAGGTCTCACATGGGACAGGTCAAAGTCCGTCCAACAAGGTGAAAGACTGAGATCTGTCACAGAGCAGGTTACAGGAGTTCACAGGAAAACGTGTTGATACGGAGTGTAAATGACTGTGACACAGCACATACAGATGACACAGCAGAAATAGCTGTGTCGCTATTCGTCCTGATTCAGATGGCAGGCCGTCGACGTTTCACGTCACTGATCTTTGTTTGTTCTGCAGTAGCTTGATCCACATCACAGATTTCCAGCAGCCTCGGAACTTTCCACAGGACCAAACCATGTGTGGCAGCTTACTTCCTAAACACAGCTGGATTGAACGAATTTCATTTCTCTCTCTGCTCTCTGCTCTCTCTTCCTCCCTACCTCCTTTTCTTTTCCCTCCGTCTCCTCCTTTGCTTTTCATTCCTCTTCCCTTTTTTCCTGTTTGGTCATGTCTTTCTCCACAGCCCACTGTATCCCTCCATTCCATTCCTCCTAGTGTTACATCCTCTTTTATCTACTCATCACATCATCTTTCCTCCCTGGAATAACACACCTCCCATCGAAAAACACTGAATCTGTTGCAGACGCACACATACACACACTATCCATACACATGCACACGTTTTTCTTCCTGTGGAAGTAATCTCAGCGGCCCCCGCTGGCCCTCAGGCCATTTACTGTGGGTTTAATATCTCTACACACACACAGTGGAAGAAACACACACATACACACAAACAGCAGTAATCGCGGTGCACCTGCTTCCTCCCCAACCAAATGAACTGAGCTGGTGTTTGTTGGTCAGCCTGACTCACTGCTCCCCTAAATGCCATCAGTGCCCTGTCCCACAACACACACACACACACACACACAGACACACACAGACATTTAGCCACAGGAACACAAAAAGCTTTGTGTGTATATTTGTATTATAAATACAAACCAGTTTTTCTGCTTTCATATCGTTTCATTTCACTCTGAGATGTTTTTAAATTATCAGTATACAACATTTGTCTTTGTGTAGTGAGCTGGAAGGTGAAGTGGTGAAGGCTGGGCTGAAAGATGTGTTTAGCATTTCCCACTTTTGTGTGTGGGACATTCACCCTTTCATCAGTCGTAATGAGCCTTTGCTAACGGTCAGGGTTAGGTTAGGTTAGGCTGTGAGAAGAAAGGGGTTTTAAAACAGAATCCCACCTTCCCCTCTCACTGGTGCACAGAGCGGGAGAGAGAGGGTGGAGAGATACTGGCACACACAGGCAGATAGCATCATTGTGCGCTCTGTAAAGCCACAAGGCATCAGGGCCTCATTCAGCGTGCTTTTATGATCCCAGCCTGGCACCGAGCAGCAGGATGGCACACTGACTAAACTGTTAGCGACTGCCACAGAGCCTCCACGGAGGCCGGCGGGCAGTGGCGCCACACAGAGTCACAGTGACACCTGCTGGCCGCGCCGTACCGTAGATTCACATGCTTTTATTTTTACCCTCATGTATCCAGGGAAGGTAGAAGGACACTGTCATACACATTCATGAATGCACACACATGCGTTTGCACTGGGACAACCACAGTTTCTGGAAGATGCTGGAAAAGATAACAAACTGAAAAAGAACAGAAAGATTTCTCTGTCAGGTTCCTCTAGGTTAAACTGTGAGATCAGATTTCTTTTTTCATTCTGATGTTTAACGTGAACATTAAGTGACCTGGATCTGCTGCCACGTGATTGGCTGACTGGATATTTGAATGAATAAGCAGGTGAACAGGTGTTCCTAACAAAGTGCTCGGGGTGTAAACATCCCGCTGCTTCCTGCCGTGGCACCAAACCTTGGCTTTGCATGACAGTCGTGTGCTGGACCATGATTTAGATTGAACTTTGAATGATTAAGAATTGTTTGTTGGCTCAGACGCTGTCTGTCTGAGCCATGCAGATATGGAAAATATAAGCTGAGCTGCAGTTGTTAAAATCATCTCGTGTTCTGCAGAACTCTTCCTCATTTTCACTTTCTAAGGTGGTTTAAATATCATAATAAAACAGCCTGTAAATGGAGAAGAATAACTTCTCTTTAAGGATTAAGGTAGTTTAGTTTCACTTTTTTCTACAAAGCCTCTTACTCTACAGAAACCTTATGAGTGCACATTAACAGGAAGCAGCTCTTTCCCGATACCTGGTCTTTACAGGGAGCCCTTCATAAACCATTTGACTCATAGAAAACCAAGTCAAAGTCCTTTTAATCTCCAACTGAAAAAGACCTGAATGTAAGAGGACAGCAAGAAGAAAGACAGACGAAGACAGAAGGAAGTGTTATAGAAAAAAACAGAGAGAAACAGAGAGAAGCAGCCGAGCAAACACAGAGAAGTGCAGATGAGTCACTGAGCCCAGAGACACAGTTATTGACAAGAAAAGATGGAAGGATAAAGAGATAGAGAGAAAATGAAAACTCGGGGATGAGGTGGAGGAGGGATGGAGATAAGGACCGGGAAGAGATTGGACATGAAGGAGGAGAAGAGAAGTCTGCAAATAGAAAACTGCCCAGATTTACAGCTGACTGACAAAAGTCCATCTAAAAACCTCTGTCTGTCTGACTGTCCATCTGTCTGTCCGTCAGTCTGCCTGCCTGTCTGTCTGTCTGTCCATCTGTCTGTCTGCCTGTCTGCCTGCCTGCCTGTCTGCCTGTCTGCCTGTCTGTCTGTCTGTCTGTCTGCCTGCCTGCCTGTCTGCCTGTCTGCCTCTCTATCTGTCTGTCTGCCTGTCTGTCTGCCTGTCCATCTGTCTATCCATCTGTCTGTCTGTCTGTCCGTCCGTCCGTCCGTCTGTCTGTCTGTCTGTCTGTCCGTCTGCCTGTCCGTCCGTCCGTCTGTCTGTCCGTCTGTCTGCGTGAGCTCTAATTCTGTCTTCTTCTTCTTCTTTCTTGGTTCTGTGTATTTTTCAGATTTTCTTACATTCAGCTTCACAGTGCTGGAGGGAGAAGAGGCGGGAGAGGTGAGAGATCAAACACACACACACACACACACACACACACAGGTGAGAGGGTAACTACTCTCGGCTCCAGCAGAACAGAGCTGTGGAAACATGCCCAGCATCCTGTAACAGAGAGAGACAGAGAGGAAGCAGGAGGATGGGGAGCAGCCGTTGTCAGGCCTGGAGTCCTGAAGCCTCTGAACACGGCTGTGCCTCAGTAAACAGCATTATTCCTCTTTACTGGGTCTTTATGTAACAGCCTGATCCCCCACAGTATGCAGATCGCTGTCACTCCGTTATGTAAGCATCCTCCTCCTTTCTTCTCCTTATCTTTCCAACACGTTTCACTCCCCAGCTTTATGAGGACTGTTGGACATTTTATTTTGTGGATGAACTTTCATACGAGTTTGGATGGAGTATTTTATTTTCAAAGTGTCCACAAACACTAAAATCACCTGTGATTGTGAGAATCTCACAGTAATCGATCAGTGACTCAGTCAGTCTGTACCTGTCTCTGTCTCTTTGTCTTCTTAAGGTGCGTCAGAGGGTTGTGTGGTCATGTCCATGGAGTTCGCTGCAGTGACCGGGTACTGAACCCAGAGACACACCCAACCCTTTGATGCCACCTCACACCAGCACCGGAGGTTCCCGGTTCAGAGGGATGTGATGTGCACGGCTGTCCTGCTGATGCTGTGGGACACAGGTCAGCCTCTGGATTTTAAACCCTGCTCATGTTTGGTTCTTATCTGGGGCTCGAAACCGCGGATCAGAGGAATCTGAGCGAACACGGTCCAGAATCGCTTCTTCTTTTCTGAGGGAAGCATCCGGTGATCTGACGGGGCAGCAGAAGGTGCTGGGTGGATCTGGTCTCTACGTTTGACATTCTGCTCTGGGAATATTCTGAACGGATTACTGTGGATTTGGGAAAAACCCATTTAATGACATTTTTCCAGGATGTTCTTAGTTGTGGTTTGTCAAAGGTTGGTGGCACCGCCCTTCTCTCTCCCCAGCATACAGTCATATGCCAAAGGATTACTGCAGTATTATGACAGCATTACTACAGTTTCGGGGAGTATGCAGACTTCCCACAGCACACCTCTCTGTTATCTCTCAGCCGTCAGAGAAGAAACACATGTTGGGCCTTGGATTGAAAATACGAGCACACTGTCAACATCTCGTCTCAAAGCATCAGTAAGAACAAACTGTCAAACTAAACCAACTTCTCTGGCACTTTAATCATACGTTTTCATTTCACCTCTTCCCCTCCTCTCTCTCTCTCTGTCTCTCTCTCTCTGTCTCCTCTCTCTCTCCCTCTCTCTCTCTCTGTCTGTCTATCATTTTCATGAACATCTGAATTGTACACTCTCTGGTATTACCGGTCTAACTCTGGCTGCTGATGACTTAAATAACGTTGAAATAATCTGTGTGTTTGGGCCCACGGTGGACTGCTTCTCTCTATGTCAGAGTATTAAAAAAAACCCTGGTGTCCCGTGGACGGAGCCGTGAGGAACACCAGTGAGGACTGATTCAAATCCAAACTTAAAGCACGCGAGTCCGACTCTATGTTTGGTGGTGAAAGTGGTGAATTCTGACGTTCTGTTTGACACTGGAAAGCAACTGTACACGTACGAAACACTGAAGAACTTGACCATAAGTGTTCCTACTAATCAACACTGGCACTCGAGATTGTTAAATGTATTAAGCGGTTGTAAAAGATGGCCAGCAGAACTCGCGCTGTCCTGTCCCCTCGCTCCACCTCGCCCCCCCCACCCCTTTGCTGTTAAACAGTGTCTGTGTTTGTATGTGACATACACCTTACAGTCTTCGATGGTTTGATACCCATGATTTACTTTGAATATAAGGAAACAAACGACCACAATAAGGAGAAAACACAACAACATGTGAAACGGGGATTTTATGCTTTCATAGATACAATTATGTGGATTTATAAAGAAATAAAAAGGTATTTTTCTTGGATAAAAATGATGCATTGTTATTCATATTTCAGCAGAACTTGTTATTTCTCTTTTAACAGAAAAATGACAATGGTGCCACCCGGTGGTTGCTGGGGGGGGGGGCACAGCCACCCTGAGAAATTTGCAGACATATCTACCAGTGTCATTCACTGAGTTTTTCAAATGTGTTTTTTTTCTGACATCAGATCATTGATTGTCCTGACAACATTTCTGAGACTGTAGAAACCTGTGGACCTAAAAGCCACTGAGCAGCGGCTGCCTGGTAAAATGTGGTGACAGTTCACTCATTACTGTTCCAGAGTAAATCCTCGTTTCCTTCTCACATGGGTTAAACCAAAATGTTCAGTCAGAACTGCTTCTCTAGCTGCTTCTCAGTTAAATGAACAACTCACTCAGTTTATTAATCCTGCATCAGTGACCTCAGCCTCAGTGGTGCTGGTGCTGTGTGTTGGTGCTTCCAGTCTTTGCTTCGAGCCGACCTCACCTCCTCTGACTCCAGCTCTGTGCTCTGCATACAGACCTGAGAGTGTGGATCTTCTCTCTGTAGCAAAGGGAATGAATAAAGACATTTCCTAAACAGGTGAAGGGCTGATTGAAAGCAGCAGTCAGTTCAAATGGTCTTGTGAAAGTCAGACAGCAGGTGTAAAGCCAGAGGTGACGGTGAATCACTGATTACTGACTCAGCTCCTTCTCTCTCTGCAGGTTCATCTGCCCTCAGAGCTGTGGAGTCTGGATCTGTGGGCCACCTACTGCCCATGATTACTCTTATTAATTATTATTTATTATTAGTCCTGTTATTAGTCTTACTATCATTAGTTTCTCTGTTGTTATTGTTTGTGTTGTTATTAGTTCTGTTACTGATCCTACCGTTGTCTTCTTGTTGCTTTTAGTCTGGCACCATTGTCATTATGTAGAACCTGCACTGTGCACCCCCCCGCTCTCTGTATCTGCCTTTAATCAAACAAGTGACTGTGACTCGTCAGTTTGAAGCACAGACACTGATTTGCCTTGTCATGCTTAGACGCTGATAATTGTTTTCAGATTGCCTCAGTTGCTGCTTCAGTTTCCCAGCAGAGATTTTAACGATGACAGTCAGTGCTGCACATCAGCGTCTCCCCTCGCAGCCGGAACGTCAGCCTGTCAGAGTCACAAAGCTCATCTTCCACGTTCAGACACTATTTTTTCACGTCTTATAAAACTCAAAGGTTCCTGGGAAACTGTCGTTCTTCAGTCAGGCGCCTTTACCTGACATTACTGTTTATGTCCGAGGTTCTAGCAGAATCCTGACAGTGCTTCTGCCGGGACAACACACACACTGTGTGTGTGTGTGTGTATAACATGTTGTGTGTTTAACTGTTTTGATTGACTCTCTCTCATCTTGCCCGTTTGCAGCAGCTGTTTTCAGTAAAAGTTCTGATGAAGCCACTGAACCTGCCCAGCACCAACAGCAGAGCGACCAACTGAGAGACTGAAGGAAGAGCAGCCATGTTTTTTTTTTTACAGGAGTCAGTGGAGACCACACTGAGCTGAAGCGTGGATGTCGGACTTCCACGACCACGTCAGTGATAAGTTGCTTTGTCTCAGCTGAATGTCTAAGAAATCATGTGCCAACACTTACTCCACTTACCCTTAAAACTAATAATGTGTGATAATATGTCAGATGACTGGAGCATCAGTTTTGGTTTAAAAGCTTCTCCATGAATTTCTCTGTAAACTCTGTGGTTTTAAAATGAGGTTAAGTGAAAGATTGATCGCAGTGGGACCATCAGAATATTACACACACTCCTGGATCTGTAGATCAGCTGATGCTTTTCACTCAGCAGATTATATACTGTCCATATCCTGTGTGAAGATAGAGTGAGAAATAAATGAAATGCCTTCCAGGTGAGAGGTGAGAGGAATGTGGCAGGTTTTTAATGTGAAGTTTCAGGAAAAGCTCTGATTTCAGTGTAACGCTGCTCTGATTTGACTGCTGTGTGAGAGCTGAGTCCACCAGGATACGACCTTACAGATCCTCACCCAGCCTTTCTCCAGCATCGCCAAGGTAATCCAGGTCAGCGCTGTCCTCTCGTCTCGGTGTTTGCCCTCTGGTCATAGTATTTTCAGCTCATTGTGAGCTACTAAACTGTTCCACATGTTCTAGATCCTGCCACAGCTGGAATATTATACTAAGAAATAAAACTCATCAGTTAATACATTTCAAGAAGAATCAGCCCAATGAAAACATCTTTTGGTTACTTTAATTTTGCAGTTGTTATAAAAGTCTTACTAATAAGAAACTCTTGACTGTGTGAGTATTTCACCAGGATCAACAGAAATCAAACGTTCACTGTTTCACTCTTTTTAAAAGTCGTATATGTAAGAACTCAGTCCCAGTAAATTACTGCTCACAGTAAACTGAACCACTGAGTCACTTATTGCCTGCTTGTATTACACACTGTTGCCACCAGGGGGCAATATCTGTAATATCTGTATATCAGATGTGTGCAATGCATGTTCATGTTGTGTGTGTGTGTGTGTGTGGAAACAGTGCAGCTCTGATACTCACACAGCACACGTTAGTTTTCATTAATGTTTTTTTTCATGATTTAATGGAAAAAGTTTAAAAATGTAAAAAATGAGTATTAGTAGATGTTTCTTCACCTGTGTGTGTGCTGCATTTCTGAAATACTCTCCCAACAGAACAGTCTTCTTTTCATAGTAAAAGCTTTATTCTCAGGATTTGGTCGTAGGAAACAGCAGACAGTCATTCGGTCAGTTCTGATCAAACAGCAGATTCAGATACGACACTCTGAGCTGGACTGAGAACAAAGGAGGCCAAAGAAGAGTGTGAGAGAAAAGCACATCGTCTTTCTGTCTCTGGACTCAGACGTTTGTCTCAGAAATAAAACACCAGTATATTTTATAAACTGCTGTTTGGTACAGATTTCAAACAGGAAATGAAAGTCATCCGTGCATTTCCAGAAACACTCACCAATCATTTGCCATTTTCTGCTCATTCTACATTAAATCTATGTTGTACAGTTCACCGTGGCTGCTCACAGGTCACAGCGGGCAGGAAGTTTGAAAACTCAGCAGCCACGTTCACCGTCTGAACACATTCAGAAGCTGGTAGCAGCCCTCAGTCCTGCAGCAGCAACAACATTTAACTACATCACTACAAGAGTTTTCTGCTCCTCCTCAGACAGGCAGCATATTTCTGAATGATCTGTAACTGGGAGAAAGGGAGAGCTAAACATTTTAACTTGTTCTGAAGTCGAACTCAGAAACTCCACATGACAGATTTCACTGTTTTCCATTGGCTCATTATATTTAACAGTGGACAGAAATCCTGTTTGTTTGGGTGTTTCAGCTAATGATTAACATTCCCATTTAAAACTGCTCGGAGTGTGAACATGTATCCACATCACTGTGTGCTGCTTTACAGACGACGACAGGCTCAGTCAGTGGGTTAAACAAATTTCATTAGCCACAGCAGCACTGAGCTCCGCCCATCGCTGTGTTCAATAGCAGCAACCAGCCTGACGATGATCAGCTGATCCAGAGTCAAAGATAAAGCTCGACTTTCAGACTCCGAGCAGAATTTGTTGAACTCTGGACTTTGGGAGTTTTCAGAGAGAGACAGGATAAAACTCTGTGCTGCCACAGAATTTAAACCCCGATGTGTGATGGTCGAACGCCCACGTGTTTCACTGAGCAGAAACGGTAAATCAGATCTCTGTGCTGAGTCAGCCGTACAGTTTAATAAAAATATTATGGATGAATGGGTATTAAATTCATTCATCGTCAGATTAGTTTACAGTGAGTCAGGAGGCAGGTGTTTCAGGACTCGTATCAGGTTTTAAGTCTGCGACTGTTCAGAGACATGATGATTTCTTTGACTGGAACAGGAACTTATGCTCTCCTCAGTCAGTCAAACTGAATTCTGGGCCAGAAAACTAAAAGAAAAAAGAAAAACCTGCCGCACAGTATAACCCATGTTACTGAGACAGCGTCGGACCAAACCAGATTATTAGGTCACTGATAAACAACACAGCTGTTTGTCCCTAGTTTTAAAAAATGCCACGCTGCCCTTGGACAAAACACTGAACGAGATGTTTTCCAGCAGAGACTCTGTCACTTGCCATGTGGATTTAACAGCAGTGAACATGTTTAAACTGCAGCCGGAGGGCGGCTCCCACCCTGATGCAGGGTTAGTACCTTCATCTTCTACTGACACGTTTCAGTTTCTCTGCTGAGCCGAGAGACCCAGAACACTCAGGACATTAAAAGCTCAAACACGAGACTGTGTCCTTGCATCATCGAGTGTATCTGTGTTTCTGTCTCCACACATCAGCACGATCCAGTCAGCCAATCGCAGAGTGGAAAACATGAGCCTGCCACAAACCAACAGTAAACACAGAAGAGAAAAACAAGATTCAGGCACATAACTAAACACCTTATGAGATCACAGGCTAACACTGCATGTGTGTGTGCCACCATTGTGCCTCTGAGCAAACATTTTGTTCCATGCTCTGGCTGCTTAAGTCAAAGGTCATCATCTGTTTCGTGATCTCGGATGGTTAAACCCACAGGACTCCATTTGGTGGCCGGCTGCCTGTGATCTGCTCCCACTCCCACAGCTCTCCTGGACTCGCCTCCTTATTTCGTCCCATTTTGTCTCTTTTGAAAACCTACGAGTTTGTTTTATCTCCATTTTTCAGAAGTGTGGAGCGGGATGATGATGCGTCGCCAGATGTCCACTGTTGGCTTTGTCCCTCAGCATAGTCAGCGCAGTGTTGGAGAAGTCCCTCAGGATGTCCACCGTCTCCCTCTGCAGCAGCAAAGACTCCTGCACAAACTCCTGCTGGCTCTCCACCAGCAGCTGGACAGACTGAGCCAGCATCTCCAGAGACTGAGACACTGAGGTCAGGAGCATCCTGCTGGCCCGCTGCTGCTGGAGGCTCTGAGAGGCCACCTGGGCCACGTGGTCCTGGGACCTGCGGGAGGACGCTCCAGCCGGGAGAGGGTCAGATGAGTTTGAGCCCGAGGTGGGGGGACGATTGGATGAGAGGACTGAGGAGGAGGGAGGTGGTTGGGAGCTGGTTGTAAGGACAGAAGACGATGGAGCAGTGGTTGCAGAAGCACCAGAGGAGGAGGATACAGCAGCTGAGGAAGTGGGAGGAGGAGCAGGAAGTGGCGGGATGGACGACGAGGAGGGTGCAAGGTGAGAGGTAGAGTCATTGGCTGCAACAGATGTAGAGGAGGAGGCCGTCATACTTGAGCTTGCGGGGGGCTGCATCAAAGGAGGCGCAGCACAGGACAAGGCGGCGTCTGAATCTGATGCCGAAGGGAAAACAGAGGAGGTGGAGGACGAAGAGGGTCCAGGTGTAGGTCTGGAGTAGTTGTGGTTCTGGATGTGGTTCTGGTTCTGACTGCTGTTTCGGGAGTAGGTGTAGACTGGTTTGACCCTCAGCAGGGCGTCATCAGGCAGGGGGTCCAGCGAGGTGGAGGAGGGCGGGGGAAGAGAGGAAGGGTGGGAGGAGAACAGGGAGTCCTCGTTTTCGTCAAAGTCCATGGTTCGTTCTGATTCATGAGAGAGAGACGAAATGTGTCAGCTTCACATTTTCTGTTTTCACAGTCAACACAGCTGTTTTAGTTTCTGAGTCTGTCCACATCTGAAGTGCATGAAATGATCTGTACACATTTCATTTTCTTAGTCTGCTAAATCAGAAAAACATGCCAGCATCAAGGACGCCATCGAAAAGTATTAGAGCCGATGTGGACACTTCATTCATCAACATCTGGCTCCTGCTTAAAAGATTAGCACTAAATTCTTTCATCATTCTACAACCTCATCAGGTCCTGGCACCAGCACACTCATCCATTATGACTGTAAATGGACTTCTAACCTTTAACCTTGCACCTGCAGCCAGAACCAACAGTCAGATTGCTTGACTGAAAATAGCAGCTATAAAACTGCATTCTTACCTCCATCATCACCCAGGTCTAAATCAAAGTCAGAGGAGGAATGGAAAGGATCTCCTGCAAGATATGGCAATGTCACATCACTGTGGGGGGCTCAGCAGCAGTTAGACGGTTTGCAATGTCTAAATGTCAACGACTACCTCAAAGGTGAAGTATTTCAGAGAAGAGGCCACAAAAAAGACACTGAACATGCACAGAACCAAACTACTCGTCGACCACACCACTGTGAGAAAATGTGTTTCCTGTCACTGCCATCACTGAGGTCTCTCTGCGAAATCAGTGTCTTATAGTCTCTGCTTTTACAGTCAAATTCAAAATTCCACAACATGGAAAAATCAAAGTGCTTCACACTGAGATTACAGATGTGATCCAGATGGCCTTTCATTTTAATAAGTGTAGGATGGTACTAACGTTTCAGCCTGCACCTTTCATCTGCCACAGAACTGTTATGGTGCAGCCTCACTGTGTTTCTGCTTACCACCAAGCTCCTTCTCTGGTGAGGAGAGAGGAGAGAGGTCTACGGGGGCTCCTCCAGGTAACGAGTGGGAGCTGTCAGTCAAGCTGAGGTAGGAGTACGGCGGAGGGTTGGAGGCAGGCCTTTCGTGTAAAGCTTTGAGAAATCTTCATCTTCACCAAAGTCCAGATCACTGTCACCATCTGAGAACCAACACACAGAAACTAGTTAATTAAAACACTGACACTGTGTCTGCTTCTTCTCCGTCTCATTACAGCCTGCTGGTTTTCTGCTGTGTCATGGTATAGCTGCTTCATCTAGGGATGTCTGATACAATCCAATACAAGCAGATATTGACTGATTTTATTAGCTGCTAACAACCTGGTTCATTTCCAATGCTTTGTTTGTTTGCTCCAGGTCCACCAGCTGTCCACACTGGACAGCCAGTGTCTCGCTCGCTCTCTTTGCTCCTGCTCACCTCCTCTAGGACTCATCATTAGAATCTTATGGACCATCCTCTCCACAGGGCCCAGGTTCTTCTTCCTCAGGTTGCTGCCATTGGGGCCCCGCAGGGCCGCGATGCGTCTCTTTCCATCACATTTGAGGTCCGCCCACTTCTTCATGATCTGACGCACCTGTGAGAAGATACAAAAACAAATCTTCTATCATGATGATATATCTTCCCCAAGCAGCAGCCTGCTGCTGCTGCTGCTGAAGATAAACCAACAGTGTAATCCATACGAGAGGCTAATAATGAGAATTACACTTTCTCAAAAAATGCATTAAATGCAAATTTACTGTCTTCATCTACAGCTACAACCAAATTCTATCTGACAGTATACCTCAAACTTACATCAATGTGAGAAAACAAAGAAAAGAATAACTGGACCTGTAAGTTCAGCCAGCTATAACCACTGATATAAGACGAAGACAATAACAAACCTCTCTGTGATTCTCTCCCAGGCCGTTGATCTGATTGGTGATTTCAGCCCAGGTCTGTTTCTTGGTTTCAGCTGACACACCTTGGTTAAACTTCCCTACAGGGAGTAAGGTGAAATATATGATGTGAGACATCAGCCCTGATATTGCCACTGCAGACAGGTCACCTGACTCATGATCTCCCTCTGCTGGTAAAAATCCAGTGCTGAGTACATTCAGTACATTATCACCATGAAAACCCAAAGAGCCAACAACAGCTGTTAACAGTTACAGCTGATTCACTGATGCTGAAGCTGAATCCAACATCAGAATTACAACCAAACAAAAGAGAAGCTTCAATCTAAGCTCACCAGCAGAAGTAATGGCAGACAGTGATCACACACACACACACACACACTGTCCTTCCCACTCACTGAGGATGATGTATCTGTTCCTCTTCACTGCCTCCAGCAGCAGTTTGACCTCTGTGAAGGAGAACCTTGGTTTGGCTCTCAACCCTCCTCTTACTCCTCCTACCCTCAACTCTTCATCATCATCACGCCATGAGGTCGACATGGCTCCACCTACGCCGCGTCCACTCCTCTTCCTCTTCTTCTGATGGCCCACAACAACTCAGTTTGGCACCGAATCCAATTTCTCCACCCTCCAGGACTATCTGGTCCCAATCCACCTGCCAGTGTGGACTTAAGACACCTGTCTGACTGCGCAGGGTAGAAAAAGAGAGACAGCGAGATTATGGACAACAGGTGAGACAAGAGAGAAAACACAGCACCATTACTGCCTTACTGCTGTGCCTTTCACTGAGTTAGTCTTTTTAGATACAGACGTGTATGTTGATGTAGACGAGTTTTTCCCCGCTTTAATTTGAGTAGATATTTCATTAAAGTCCATTTTTACCACTACAAAGTTCAGTGTATGTAAAAATACATGTAAAATGTATACGATGCGTACAGTACAACAGTAACAGCCGAGAACAACTTCTCAGGATACACTATTTTAAATTTACGTTGGGTTTGTTCTGGTCACGTGGCCCGTCTGAGCCAATCAGCTGGCACCTTCCTTCTGGCTTTGTAGCGCTCGTGCCTGCCTCTCTCCCTGCTGCGCGTGCCTGACGGTCACAGAGGGAGCAGCCCACCGATTCCGCCATCTCTGTTAGCTGCGTTAGGGCCGAACTGCCGCTGCGTTAACGCGGCAGAACCCGGCTAACGGCGAATTTCAGTGTCGATCCGTGGATTTATCCTGGGTGGAAAACGGCGCGTGTTGTATTTGTGCGCCACTCAGCCGCGCAAAGCAAACATACGCGACTCTCGGTGGCCGACTTAGGGAGGACGCAGTGTCTGCTAGTTCCGGCGCTACGCTCTTTTTTCGCATTGTAGCTACACACGCTTTTTACGCTAAGACGACACGCGTGCGGTCTGTAGTCAGGAATTAACGGCGCCGTGCGTTGTAAAAAGCTGAATGTGTAGAGAATAATTACCAGGGAAAATGGCGCTGTTCTCTCCCCTCCTTCCTCCGTGGATCTCCCGAAAGTTCGGAGTGACGAGAACAACGGAACTGCGCAGACTCCGCAGAGCGAGAGAATTTTCCCCCCTTGAACGCGCAACATTTTCAGGCTGCTGCGCGCCCCCAGCTGCCCCAGATCCAGAGTGTTCCAATCACTTCCATTCTCAAACAAATCAAACACAAAACTGACGAATTATTCTCAGTTAACTCACGTTTTTGGTGACTGCAAAAGTGATGATTAGACCTCCTCAGGATGCTGCCCCCCCCCCCCCCACATTCCCCCACACCCCCTCCACCCAGTCCGGACATAATTGCTGTGCACGCCATGCATCTGTGCACATTTTTATTCACGATGTTCATATTTTAACATTTCATCACAGCGAGCACCGGAACACATCCTCTGCAGTGGCGCCACTCGGTCCTTAAATCTGCTGTGAGAAGCATGAAGGCCTGTTCAGGTCAGCAAAGGTCATCAGCTCAGCTGTGCTAACATAATGCTAACAACACAAACAGACCAGAGGATTTGAATTTCAGATTTACTCTGGTCTATAATTAACCAAACTGCTGCCTGTGAGCATTAAAGATGCTCCGAGAAGCAGACTCCCACAGCAGCCGTGGCGCAGTGCGGCTTTGGGATGTCGGACCACCCCGCCCCCGGCGATCGGAGGGTCGCCGATTCGATTCCTGTATCAAGCACAACGGATATGGGTGAAGAAGGCGCCCCCCCCGACCATGTTTGTGGCTGCCCTGAGCAAGGTACCGATCCACCCTACTTCCACCCACCTTACTAGGCAGCCCCCTGCCCCAGCGTCTGTGGTGCATGTGCATGCTTCAGTTTGTGTTTCGTTCACTCGGTGAGGGTAAAATGCAGAGAGTAATTGACACAGCTTCAGGGATTAGTGTTCCACTCTGCTTCAGATACATGTTGGATTAATATTCTCTGCAGACTGTGATGGAATTAATCACCATGACAGCTTTTTGCTTCTGTGCTCTGTTTCCTATCATAGCTGTAATCACATTTCCTCTCAAATTATATGGAAAAAAAACACCAATTCATTGTAATTTCACCACCATTTTATATCAACACGGAGAAGAAAGAAGATGGATTGGCCAGGAGGGGCAGGTTCCATAACTGTCCGCTTGGTGTCGCCAGAGGTCCTCCTTTGGGGACAAATACGTGTTTCCTTCTTGGCAATACCTGACGGGGCCTGCAGAGGGCGCTACCACGCACGTTTCAACCACTGTGGAACATTTCAACAAGAGAAAGTGGGGAGGGGTGTTTGTGACAGTGATGTTCACACCAGGAAATGGTGGAAACTGCTTGCTGATAAGTGTGATCGTTTTTTTATGAATTTGGACATATATCTATAAATTTGGACATCACACATACATAATAATATTCCTTCATTTGGGCGGAAGAAGAAGGCGATTTATTGTCTTAAGATACCTGTCCCCACCCACAGAGCCACTCTTCTTTGCTGCGTTTCTCCCCACACCTTCACCTCTGGAAATTACATCTTGATTTACATGTTTGGTGATTCGGCTCTCTGCTGCTGTTGGTGGTGATGGTGCTGCTGCAGTGACCCAGTTTCCCCACAGTGATCATTATAGCTTCCTGTGATCTAACTCTCTGCTGAGTGACCACAGAGGCCACCATGAGGATGTGACCAAGGCCTTGCCATACCCAGTTCTAATAATCCCATAACACATTTCAGAAAGACACGTCATAATAGTATCACAGCAAAACTATCTGAATAGTATAGGAATGAACGGGAATACTACAACAACTCAGAGGTCTCTATAGCCTCACTACTGAGAATTATGGACCCTATAGGTTCATGGGACAGCACGTTGGCACAGCATGCGAAAACATTGTAATTGTAAGCAGAATGAATTTATAGAAAGAGTGCTTCCTCTATCGTTTCATGAGATTGTTAGCTTTCTGGTTGGCAGCATCAATCCGGGACACATTGAGAATAGCCTGCAGACAGAGGAAGAGAGAAAAAAGAAAGAGGAAATGTTAATAAGGACTTGGAGGACAGAACTACTGAAGCTCTCTGTCTACGTATCAAGATCAAATTTGCTTTATTGCGGTGGCTAACAGCAAACAACAAAAAAACTAAAGCTATGTAAGATACTGCTACACCACATAGTATTCAAATATTAAAAAACCAAAAGTCTGTTTTTGTTTGCATGTTTATGTTTTTTATATTTAAGCTGTAGGACAGCTGGGTGGTGGATGGTGGTCTGTCTTACCCTCTAGTATGTCCAGTAAGTCTTTATTCACCCACTGGCAGTGTTTAGTGTCATGCAGTGACTTTTGGTTCTGTAACTGCTGATATCTAGTGACACGTGGTACATGTTGCACTGAGGCAGCTGTACCTTGCCCTGTATGCGTTCGATCTGGACGTTCTGCGTGTCGATCTCGTTGCCCATATCCAGAGCCATACTCTTCAGATTTCCAATGATGCTGCCGACGTGAGCCAGATTCTCCTCCATCTCGTCCTCACGGGCGTCATTAGTCACCCTGTGACAGAGCAGCATGAAGCAGGAAAACCATCATCACAGCCAGCTCACGTTTTAAAGACATGAGGTACACCTGAACCCACACAGGCTTTTGTGTGTGTTTAAGATCATGTGGTGTGTTTGGCCAGCTGTCCATATCACAGATGACTGCGAGTATTACATGTCAGTCAGTCAGAAAAACAAACACACACTCACCATGCAGCTGCTTCTCTTAACACAACACCCATCTCTCTCTACCTCCGTATATATCCTCCGCTCATGATCATTTGTTCCCTCTCATCGACGACCCGAGACGACGGCGGTTGACTGGACACAACGCCATCCTGACCAGAGGCTCCGCCCCAAACCGCCTTGTATGCCCCGCTCTCCTCGAAGGCCTTGAGTCTGACAGAGATAGAGAATGACCATAAGAATGTGGTTTTGTATTGAGTCGGCCTGAACCACACTGTACCCACACTGGTTCTGCAGGTCCAGTACATTATCAGGCTTTGTAGCTGTGTCTCAGTTCTGCCCCAGCAAAAGTGACTGTTAATGTAAAGTGTCGGTTATGTAATGCATGCCTGGTACCAGGTTTCCAGGTTGGGTACAGCAGTTTTACAGTACAGATGACAAACACATTGTAAGATGGTTTCTAAGCAGCTGAGAATCCGTACAGCAGCAAAGCAAGCAGGCAACAAAAGGAAGCTACGGTAACTAATAATTACTCTGCATCCGTCTCAGCTGCGTCTGTCTCATACCTGAGTGTATGTTTCTATTCTCAACAGACTAAACAACAGAAAACTGACTGCTGTCCTCTGGTGATCATCATATACTTACCTCTGAGTTATGTGTACCAGTCAAATGAACTCACAAACTCACTCTCTCACACACACACACACACACACACACACACCACCATCACCACCTACTTATCACAGGAGCACAGGCCACAGCACTTGCCCAGGTCGGTCAGGTTTTTCTCCGCCTCCTTCATATCAGAGTTGATCTGATCCAAGCCCTCCTCTATACGCTCCAACTGCTCTGAGAGGAGAAGGACCAAGAGGAGGATGGAAGAGCAGGCAGGAGGACACGGAGAAAGAGAGGAAGAGCAAGACAGGATGCAGAAAAGAAAGAGGAATGAGGTGGGAGAGGAAGGTGAAAGTATGAGAGAAAGAAGAAGAGGATGTGGCAGTTCAGGCCAAGGAGGCAAAAAAGGTGATGGGCAAAAGAAAAAAAGGAGGAGAAAGGGAGATATACCAGCAGGGAAAACAGAGAAAAGACAAAAGGAAGAAGGAGAGGATGGTGGACAGGAGTGGAAGAGGAAGGCAAAACAAATCAAACATCCAAAAAAGAAAAAAAATCACCAACTATTTCCCAAAAGTCTGAGAGCTGAACTGAAAAAACAGCCACCAGCAACTGAACATGAGGCGCCCAAAACAAAACAGCAACAAAACCCTCCCACAAATCAGAGATAACGTCACGTCACTGACTACTGCTCAGAGAAACTGGAGCCAGCTGATCCAAACTGGGCTGAGCTGCGTCAGACTGGGCCTTGATATGCCGGCTGTTTGCACTCTGGCCCTGATGCCCAGGTCCATCATGTTTGCTCTCTTAGCTTTTGTCTGAATTGGAATGAGGAGTGTGATGTTTCTGTAAGACTGGACCTGAGGAAGACTAATGTCAAAGAAGACACATGCTCATGACTCTGTACTTGTGGTCGGTGTGTTAAAATAATAATGACCACATGTATTTTTCAGTGTGCTCATGCATTTACAGTATTTGCATATATGTTTATGTATCTATGTCCTTAGAATGTCTTCTTCTTCTTTGGTGTATTCATATTTTCTCAGTTTGATTTTAATCACTGGACAATGAGAGTCGCTTTCCACTTACATTAGTTGTTTTTTTTTCTCTTACATGTGTAACTATGTCCAGTACCAGTCAAACGTTTGGACACACCTTCTCATTCAGTGGTTTGTCTTTAATTTTATTACTTTCTACATTGTAGATTCATACTGAAGACATCCAGTGGACCAGTGGTTTGGGATGAGCTGGACCGCAGAGTAAAGGCAGAACAGCCAACAAGTGCTCAGCACCTCTGGGAACTCCAGAACTTCCAGACTGTTGGAAAACCATTCCAGAGTGTGCGAAGCTTTCACCAAAGCTAAAGGTGGCTACATCGAAGAATCTAAAATATAAAACATATTCTGGTTGGTTTAACACTTTTTTGTTAACTACATAATTCCATCTTTGTTTCTTCACAGGAACACGTCTTCCATCAAACCTTTGACTGGTACTGTACACGCATGTGCTCGAGTGATCATCATGGAACACAGGAAATCCTAAAAAGGTTGTGCTGAAAACACAGAGCACAGCAGTTTGGCAGGTAACTTTTTGTTGTTCAAATCAGCAGCAATGAAAAAGAATGAATTTGATAAGTGGTGGTTCTCTCATTGTGGTATCACACTCCAACAAACACCTTGTTTTCCACTCATTTAATGAAACTGGGCACCAATGTGGGTCTCTAAAGCCAGCAGCTGGGTGAAGGTGTGGATTCTGGAAACCAGACCTACTTCCTGATTGGCCAGACACACAGACCACAGCACTGGGCCATGTCTGTCAGATTCTTCTCTGCCTCTCTCATGTCCCTGTTGATGGAGTCCATGCCTTCCTCAATACGCTCCAACTGCTCTGTTAGGAACAGGAGTTTTATGGTGGTGGGTTTTACTGTGTTGTAACAACAGCAGAGACAGACAGTGTAGAACAGAAGCCTTCAGCGGAGTGATCTGATTGTCCATGCTGACAATCCTCAGAAACCAACGCTCAGATCAGACAGGATCTTGAGAAGGCCTCAAACGCATCTTCAAACATTTTAGTTCCAACGTTTCGTTCTGTAAACTTGAAAAATTGTTCAGTGAACTCACTGGAAAGATGGTGAGAAGCTAAGATAGTCCGTCTGTTCCCCAGTTACTGTTACAGGTATTTGACTTTTCCACAGCTTGATGCTGTCCCAGGCAAAGTTTTTCATCAAAGTACGACGTTACAATACAAAAACAGAGATGAAATACTGATCTTCTTGTCTACCACTCAGTAACTCAGTAAACACGTATCATGAAATATCGGGGCGGTACTTTGACTCTTGACCTTGTTCGTTGAAAAACAAACTTAACTGTTTTACATAATATTGAAGAAGAATATTGAAAAAGGAGAGTTTAAATAGCGATAAAGTGGTACTGGTTACCTCCTTGTTCATCCAGCATGACCAAAGCTCTGATCCCGGCATCTTTGCTCTGAAGGTTGGAGCACATGAAATCACATTAATAACAAGCTGCGATGATGCATAATTTTCCTCCTTGTGAAAAGACATAATGGTTTCAACTCAATCTGAGGAAAATCGACCTGCAGAAACTTGCTGCAGATAGATAACATGTGATTGTCATGTGATGACAGAGCTGCAGAGAGACCATTGATCATCTCTGCTCTGTGTCTCTGCTCTGCGTCTCTGCTCTGTGTCTCTGCTCTGCGTCTCTGCTCTGCGTCTCTGCTCTGTGTCCTGCTCTCCCTGCTCTCTCTGCTCTGTGTCTCTGCTCTGTGTCCTGCTCTGTGTCTCTGCTCTGTGTCTCTGCTCTGTGTCTCTGCTCTGCGTCTCTGCTCTGTGTCTCTGCTCTGTGTCTCTGCTCTGCGTCTCTGCTCTGTGTCTCTGCTCTGCGTCTCTGCTCTGCGTTTCTGCTCTGTGTCCTGCTCTCTCTGCTCTGTGTCTCTGCTCTGTGTCCTGCTCTGCGTCTCTGCTCTGTGTCTCTGCTCTGCGTCTCTGCTCTGTGTCTCTGCTCTGCGTCTCTGCTCTGTGTCTCTGCTCTGCGTCTCTGCTCTGCGTCTCTGCTCTGTGTCCTGCTCTCTCTGCTCTGTGTCTCTGCTCTGTGTCCTGCTCTGCGTCTCTGCTCTGCGTCTCTGCTCTGTGTCTCTGCTCTGCGTCTCTGCTCTGTGTCTCTGCTCTGTCTCTGCTCTGTGTCTCTGCTCTCACACACATTGTTTAAAACACATCAAAGCCCAAAATCACTTAAGCTTCATCACATCCCAACATCTGTCAAAGTAATTTACTGAGACTTATTTGGTCATTTCCTCGTCCTGTGGAGATGATGATGCTAACATGATAATGAACTTCATGATGAAGTTTGTTCTCTGTGACTCTGTCACGCTTCATTTCTGCATATAGATATATATGTAATTTCTGTGTGTGTGTGTGTCTGTACCTCCTCAACCAGCTGCATCATCCTCCTTGTACTTTCCAGGGACTGAAAGACACGAAAAGAAGGGAAATTCCACACACTGTATCCTCAGATTCATAGAAATAAATAAAATATCAAACAATCTGCAGAAATAAATCTTTTTTTTTCAGATATTGAAAATGAAATTACTGGTTCCAAACAATAGTATAATCCTCTCATGGTTACCACAGTTAAACTGATGTTAAATTCAGTGATGGCTCCATGATTTTGTTTGACATTCTGTCAAAGAAGAGATGGAAAGTTTACAGTATATATACAGAGAGAGAGAGAGAGAGACAGAGGGAGAGAGGATATAGATGTTTATGGGAATTCCAGTGTGAAAGGACATGTAATGTCATATATACTGTAGATATGAAAAATACACAACGATTGTGTTTGTAACTGCTGTTTAACACACAGCAGACATGATGACCTGGGTTTACAGTCACACACGGAAATTCTCTCTCTCTGCCTCTCCACCCAACACTGTGTGTGTGTGTGTGTGTGTGTGTGTGTGCAGGTTGTGTAAATATCATGTCAGTCCCTGGGGACTTCCCCACGAAGGGGATGATGAGGTGACAAATGGCTTTGACCTGCAGTAGCCTTTAAACCCCAGGGAGAGAGAGAGAGAGAGTGTGTGTGTGTGTGTGTGAGTGTGAGTGTGAGTGTGTGTGTATTAAGCACAGCCCTGCATGAGCTCATCCATGCCTGATGTTTCTCTGCAGAGGACTGCACTGGGAGACCAGTTGTCTCTATGGCAACCAGGTGAGCCAGGTGTCCTTCTTAAAGGGACAGTCCCCTCGGGCAGAGCCCTGTCCTGTGTAGCTCACATCAGTAACACTGATTCCGTCTCTCGTGTGTGATGTTCGACGTGTTGTGCGTCGTCATGTGTAGTTTGTGTCTCTGCTTGTCTCCCTGACTCACTGTTCTAATCCCCATTAAGAGATTTTTGTCCTGCACACACAGCGTGTGCTGCTCTGTGGAGACGGTAATGAAAGGTGGTGTGTGTTACACTCTGCAGGAAACTGCCCTGAGGAGGAATACGTCTCTGTCAGTGCTGCTGATGTCTTGTTGGTTTCTTGGTAACTCACTGAATGAAAGTAGCTGTAAAGTCTTGTTTGTCAGCAAAGTTGTGGTTTACCTCTGAAGAAGATAATACCAGTACGGTTTGGCATTTAGCATCATGTGACTGCAATCTGAAGGACTGAGGTCACAGGTAAAGACAAGGCTCCATAATGATCTGATCACCTGAAACCTGGTGTAGAACAGCCAAACTACCACCACACCAGCACTAAAGCTCAGTGAGGAAGTCTAAGACAGAAAAGTCATGAGTTCAGTCTGGTAACATGAAGCCGACAGGTCAGAACAGAGTGGAGTTTAATGGTGATGATGATTAGCAGCCCTGTATTTTGGACTGCTGTGCTCTGATTGGTTAAAGTTGATCCAATCACTTGCAGATCAGTTTATCCTCATTTCTTATTCCTCAAACAAAGTGAAGTTTGTGGCCTCGTCCACAGATGAGTCATATTTTATGTGTTTATGTGACATTGTCTTTAAACTCCTGTGATCTTCAGCTTAAAGTGGGTTTTTAATGAATGATCAGGAATTATTCACAGCCATCATAATCTAATAGTAAGGAAGCCATTCAGATTTTCCAGAAAAAAAAAATCACTTACCTCATCTGTGACCTGATTGGCTCTCCTCTGCAGCTCATCCTGCTCTGTCAAGATGGGTGGGTCTGACGCCATATTGGACGTGTGTGTGTGTGTGTGTTCAGTCCCAGGTGACCAGATTAGGCTGCAGCATCAGGTGGTTTTGGCGCCTGGAGATCAGAGTGACACCATGATTATTCATAATGACTGACAACAGAATTGACCGGGGAGACAAGATGGCAGACAAACACACACGGTTCACATCAACATGAAAACATCTCAGTTCAGTTTCCTGGATTTCACCAGGATCATCCACCCAGGGCCCGTTCAGACCTGGTGTTCACCTGCGTCTCCACCTGTGATCAGAGCTCACGTCCCTGCTCGAGATGCGCGTACATCTAGAGCAGCGGCTGTGCCTCACTGGAAAACATCCACTCAGAGGAGACGTTTCAGGGCAGAGACAGGCTCATCTAACCAGCTGTGAAACTGGAGCTCAGCAAACTTTCATCTCCAGCACAGAGAAACGACAGTGAGTGAGCGAGCGATGCTCATAACCCAACAGAGTGAAATCAGCTGAGTTCAGGACTCTCACAAGTGTTTTTATCGTTGCTGCAGTGTGATCGTGACCCCAGAGAAACCATGTCAGCTGTGCCATTAGAACTGACCCGAAACTGTCCTCTACAGTCTGTCCGTCCATCTACACTCGGAGAACAGGACACCTCAGCATAATATCAGCTAATCTGGTTCCACTTATTTCTCATGTTCCTTCCCAAACTGTGTCTTGTTTTCAAACTTTTGAAACTGGTAAAACTGGAAATCAGCGAGATCATTTCACTGGTTAGCAGGCGCACTGTCAAATCTGCTGGTTTTGGAGAACGAAGCAAATGTTAAAGGAGCTCATGGTTCCTTATTACCACACATGGAGAAGTGATCCATGTCTGATGAATCTTATCAAGTCAGTACATACCTATAAGTCAGTTGTGGCTCAGCCTTTCCTGAACCATCCCCTGGTTAAGCTGCTATAATTACTGTGTGTATTGTTATTAGTCCTGTTGCTGATCCTACTGTTGTCTTCTTATGACTTTTAGTCTTGGATCATTATTATTATGTGGAGCCTGCACTGTGATGTGTTTTCCAGGACAAACATGAGTGAGATGCTGCGTTAATGAATTTTCCAGCCTACAGACATTAACATCAGCATGATGGAGACACAGTTTGCTTCTGTCCAAACTACAAACCTATCTGCACATAAGACGAATCTCTCCTCTGCTTTATAATTACTCTCTCCTCTCTAATTAGATCATCAGATGTCCCCACAATGTCCCCTCAGTGTCCAACCAGCTGTCAGGTCCTCACAGTATCATAGAAACACTTCCCTCCCTATCGAAGCTCCACATGCTTTTCTTTTCAGACATTGTGTTTTCAGGCTGGAGCATCATAATTAGGCCTAAACACTAATCACCAGCTGCTGGAATAAAAGGGTGGGGGGGGGCAAGAAAGAAGACAGGAAAAGAAGAAAGACTCTTCATGTTCTTGAGAGCAATTCACACAAAAGAGAGAAGGTTCTGGAACTAACCATGAACTGATGAATGAGTTATTCTATAAAATGTGGACAGACAGTGATCTCTGCTGAAGGACACACAGCTGCACAGCTCCAGGTGTGTGACAATCAGCCTGTGCACAGTGTGCCATGTTTGTTCTGTAAAAACATCTAAACTGACCTTTGACCTTCTGCAGATTTCTGACATGTTTTGCGTGCTTTGTCAGGGAGCAGGGCAGAAAACCACCCGGACTGACAGCACCCACAGGAGAAATCATCAGCCAGTGTCACCACATTAACATCACAGCAGGAAGACGTCAGCATGTCGGCGTGTCCCCCGGACACCGCAGCCTTCCTACCACCTGGTGCACATTGTGACGTAAACCTTTACCTGCGCTTTGCCTCTGAGCCCCGCCCCGCAGCTAACCAGCTCACAGAGAGCGCTCAGCACACAGCTGTGCTGGCTGCTGCCTCTGAGTGTTCACTTTCAGATACAAGATACTGTTACTGTGTGTTCTACACTTCCACATCTTTAATATGATTTTATTAGGGGCGTTCTGTTGTTAGGTGTTTGTGTTTATTTCACTGTCTGAAGTTTCGTTAGATAAAAGCTGAAAACAGCTGACGGTGAATCAGGTGGGACTGATCTGTCCACCTGCTGTCAAACAGCCGACTGTCTCCGCTAAAACAAGACAAACTACAGACAATTAAATCCTGTATTCACTTTGTCTTTACTTCGCATGATGGCTTCATGGTTGACACGGTTCCTCCAGGCTTAAACAGACTTTCACTCATTTACTGTCGGTGCAGCTGAAAATGGCTGAATTTATGTCAACAATCTTCTTCTGCCGAACTGTTTTTACCATCGTATCAACTTCATTTATTTCTCTTGTATGAGTAAAGTTTGATCCGGTGAAAAAGAAAAGATAAATCACTCCTCCTACCTTTCATCCGTTCTTCTTCAGATTCTTTCTGTTTTTCGTCCTGATTTTCCGCAGTTGTCCCTCCGCAGCCTGCGGCCGAAACCTGTTGCCTTCGCCGTTATCCCTCCTCAGCATCTCCTCTTCCCTCTCTCCTCCGCACCGCCCTCTCCTCCGCGCCGGCCCCGCCCTCACCAAACGCACAGCACAGCAGAGCTGAGGGCTGCGCCGGGTTCAGTGAGAATGTCCGGATGATAGAGTAGAACAGAGAACAGAGTTTTCCGTGTGTCTGCTGTTTTATTTTCTGCACGTTTGAAGCTTCTAAAATTCCAAACATGAAAAGTTTTTTTATTTTATTTTGAGCAGCAGAGTTCTGGTTTATCCTGCGACCCTTTGAGGGGGTCGACCCCTTTGTCCTGACCCCAGTGGATTTAACCACATTAAGCATAAACCAGGAGTTTGTTCAGGGAGGCTCAGCCAGGTGTCCCTGGCAGGATCTGAGGTTCAGCACAGACACGTTAAACCCTGACTCCAGTGTTAGTGAAGCCTGGGCCTCACCCCGGCCTGCGACACACTGATAACAGGTCCAGGGTGGAATAACTGTGTATTTTTTTATGAACACATTCAGCTGTGTCAGTGCTGACAAGTTCAAAGAAAATAAAATGTTCATGCTGGTGTGGGAGGAGGTTACAGAGAGCAGGGACATGACTTCACACGGGATTTGACTTAAAGAGACTCGTTTTAGGACATTTATTGGAGGCAAAGTTCATGATGTCTGTATGTTGGAAGAAAATATTTCAAACTACATTAATATCACCACAAACCAAGATGGCGCCGCGGATGGCTGCCGCGGTGTGTCGGTGCGCATTGTTTTGTCTTGTTTTGTTTGTTTACCCTGTGTCGAGGATGTACTTCCTCCGGCAGCTGAAGAAGTTCAACCTGCCCAGGTCAATGATGGTGCACTTCTACACCTCCATCATCGAGTCCATCCTCACCTCCTCCATCACCATCTGGTACGCTGCTGCTACTGCCAAGGACAAAGGAAGGCTGCAGCGTATCATCCACTCTGCTGAGAAGGTGATTGGCTGCAATCTGCCATCTCTCCAGGACCCTGAGGCGTGCAGGTAAGATTGCAGCTGATCCCTCCCACCCTGGTCACAAACTCTTTGAGACACTTCCCTCCGGCAGGAGGCTGCGGTCCATCAAGACCAAAACCTCACGTCACAGGAACAGTTTCTTTCCCTCATCAACACAGCTCCCCACCCCCTTCCCCCCCAAACAGCACAGACCCTCATATCCCCAATACAGACTATGTTACATTAACATAATTCAGCTCTGTACTGTATGCGTTATATTAACGCTCCTATAAGGCATTATTACCTCTGCACTACATCCACTTTGCAACATTGCACATTATATTATTATTTGTACAGACTTTCTTCCTCTTAGTACTTTCCTCTTCTCTTATTTTAGTATTAAAACTTTCTTTTCTTGTTCAAACTTGCACCAACAACACCACGGCAAATTCCTTGTATGTGTAACATACCTGGCAATAAAGTTTTCTGATTCTGATTCCAACATTCAGTCTCAGTCAAACAAGTTTAATTAATGTCCTTCTTATAAAATCTCACACAGTAAAGCGTGGCTGGCTGAAGAAATGAAAGCAGTCAGTGGATCATTCAGACGTGTTTCTGTCTGTCAGCCTCTCAGAACTTCACCCATCCTTTGTTCTAACCAGCAGGAACACAACACATGCAGAGAAACACAACTTACACAAAACAGACAATCCAGCGAAAGGACGTTTCACACCCACAGCTTTGTGTCAGTGTCACTTTATTCTGTTAAACACTCAGAGTCAAATCCATAAAGTTTCAGTCTGATAAAAATCAAGAACTTTTAAACTTTGCCCTAAAAACAGGAAATATAGAACAGAGGTCTGTAACGTGGGGACGATGCAGCGCCGCCACCTGGCAGCAGAGGGACACTGCACAAGCAGCTGCGGCTTCACTTTGGTCCAACTTTGATTTTCTGACTTTAGCTCTATGCTGGCATTTTGGTCCCGTTACCGTGGAGATGGAGGAGGGGTTTCAAACACTACTGCACGTCCATAAGCACAGACAGACGTAATGAGAGGAAGTGAGGGATGAAACAGAAGCAGAGAAGCTGGTCTCGAGGTGCAGCTTCATGAATACATGGTCAGCTGAAGCCACTGTGAGACAGAGAGACAGTGTCACCGGAGCTGTGCACTCACACAGTGTTCCCACTTCTCAGTGGGAAAACAATCCTAAAGTGAAGTGAGCTGTGTTTTACCTCTTTGATGTCCAGGTCGATGGAGCCGCTGTTGTCCTTATCCAGCGTCTTAAAGGCTCCTGCACAACATACAGTCATCATTTACCATGTTTGATTCCTGCACAGTTTAAAGTGAAGACTGTTTCTGATGCACTGACAAAACATCAGCAGCATAAGCTGGAAACAGGTGGCCAGGATTCTAACAGGAAACAAGAGATTTTCAGTCATCTCGTTATGAGAAGGGTGAGGGAGGTGAGGAGGGGGAGACACTCACTGCACATGGCGTCCAGCCGCACCAGGCAGCCAATGAAATTGTCAAAGTCCATGTCGCCATGCTCATCACAATAACGACGGATGATCAGCTTGAAGAGCTGCTCATTCAGAGGGAAACCTACACACACACACACACACACACACACACGCACACACACACACACACACACACACAGACACACACGCACAATTAGTTTGGAACTGCATGCTCTGCTCAGACATCAAAGATTTTCCTGACAATTTATCACAGACACACACACACACAGAGCAGGGTTTCTCACCTGCAGCCCTGAAGGCGTCGGGCAGCTCGTCAGAGCTGATCACACCTGAACGATCCCTGTCATGGGTTAGGTAAATACCCTGGAGACAACAAATAACAGACAAATAATCAGCAACACAACAACAAAACAGAAAGTCGCTGTGTCACAGGGACTCCAACCCTCACACCTGATTCCAGATTCCTCTGTAAGAAAAGCGGAGGCGGCCTGTTTTGGGTCGACAGTTAAACAGGAACTGAAAGTCAGTGTTGATGTTTATCTGTTGACTGAGCAGCTGAAACTGAAGCAGCCTGATCTACAGCCACTCACGCCTGTGTGTGTGTGTGTCTGTGTGTGTGTGTGTGTGTGCTGCGTGTGTAGAAGAAGAACTGACCTGCCATCTCTTGATGTTGTTCCACAGGTATTTGAACTCATGGAAGCCCAGTTTCCCTGTGCTGTCACTCTGGAGGGATCGGGGTCAAAGGTCAAACTCAAACAGCGGTGAACCAGTGACCTGATGTACTGCCCACACCACAGCTGCACTTCCTGTTATTACCTGCTGTTCCTGCTGTGGTAGGTTTATGATATTTATGATTTCATATTTCGTGTATCATTACGAGTGCCACTGCTGCTGCTCGTACTGTTACCCTAAGGAAGGATACGTCCATGACAGCGACCATGCTCCTACAGGACTCAATGCTGAACCCGTCGGTCTTCAGGCTTCCATCTGAAACAAGAGATCAGCAACTTTTGGTTCAGTTTGGTTTGGCTGCTTATTTATTTCTTACACACAAACGTGAACTGATTAAACTCTGAAATAAAAAGCAACCAAAACATCTCAGGGCAAAGCTTTTCTGTGGATCAGTTACAGGACTCATCCCTGATTTTATTTTGAAAAACAAACTGGACTCACGTTTGGAAATGATTTTGTTGAGGATGTTCATCAGCTCACTGGGGCTCACCTCCATGTCCTGTTACACACACACACAAACAAAGTGAGTCACCACTGATCTCAGTGTGACTCAGACTAAACTAAAGCTGTTTCCTCTTTGATACTTTTTCCAGTTTCTGACTCACTGCTGAAAAAAACCAGGAACAAGGTTCAGACTCAGAACAGCTCTCTGATTGGTTGCTGTGACCATGTGACCGTGCTGTCTCTGGACGCGGTGTTAGCTTATTTCCCTGTTGACCTCTAATTGAAACAGAAGTGACACCCGTGTCCTCTCTGACTTCCTGTACTTTAACCATAAGCTTGATTTTGCCTTCACTTTAACACACAGGTTCCGTACTGCGGCCCAGCTGGGCCGGTCCTTACTGAGGCCTGTGCTGTGCAGCCAAACTCTGTTCAGCTGATCCAGAACATGGGATCCTGTCGGACAGCGACGGAGGAGGTGGATGATGAGGGGTTAAAATCCCCGCTCACCGCTGCTGTGTTCAAACTCAGCTTTAAGATTTCGAGCCACTGACCCCACCCACCCAGAGCAGGGCCAGATGGGCGGCAGACACTCAACTACAACCTTCTTCATCATCTTCATCGTCCCCCTCATTACTGCTGATAGAGAAAATCCACCCACCGAGAGCCGGATGAGTTCTGGTCTAACTGGTGCACACACCCCTCTGATGACTCACAGAAAACCTCAGACACACACACACACACACACACACACACACACACACACACACACAATACAACGCCCCTGAGGCATGAGTGCCGCCCTTCTAGACAATGGCAGGAATGCAGAGAAAGAGCTCTCTCGCTGTCTAACACGCCCTGAAGCCACTCTGCTGTTTCCACATGTATCAGGGGACATTCACAGTTTATCTCTGACACAGACTGTTTCTGTTTGAAGTTCAGCTGATCCATGATCCTGTTTGTGGCTCTGAGAGTTTTATTCTCCATCTCCAGCCTCAGTGTCTGTGAACTGGAGCTGGAGCTGAAGGGTAACATTGGTGATAACAGGAATACAGTTCACTGAAAAGTCAAAACCATTAGTTGCATTAATGGTTCAGTAAAGTATAATTTAGCTTTTATATGTTTTTAAATGAAAACGACAGAGTTCCACATCCACTCTGGAACTTTCTCTGCTCTCTCCCTGGAAATCACATTACTGCTAAAGATGGTGCGATAAAACTTCCTGACTGAGACGAAGACTGAGCTGAATGTTTAGTTCTTCTTGTCTTGCTGAATATTCGAGGACAGGTGGAGTCAGACAGGTAGAAGCTACAGAACCTGCCTGGTGACATAATGAACCAGACAAAGGGAGAAACCAGAAGACGAGGCAGCAGAAGGTGGAGTCTGGAATGCAGCAGACAGGTGTGGTGCGTGAGGAAGGATCAGGTGGAAAGCAAAGGGACAAACGGATGGACGGACGGACAGATGGACAGACAGATGGACGGACTGACAGACGGACAGACAAATGGACAGAGACGGACAGACGGACGGACAGACAGACAGACAGAGACAGATGGACGGACGGACGGACGGACAGAGACAGATGGACAGACAGACAGACAAATGGACAGAGACGGACAGACGGACGGACAGACAGACAGACAGACAGAGACAGATGGACGGACGGACAGAGACAGATGGACAGAGACGGACGGACAGACAGACAGAGACAGATGGACAGACGGACAGACTGACTGACTTTAAAAACACAAATAAAAATGCTTGAGATCAAAGTTGAGCCGTCAGAGTAACAAACTGTAGATCACTACGCTCTGACTTTTCTCTGGGTCCAGGCCCAGGTCGCAGGTCGCAGGTCACAGGGTCAAGGCCACAATGCACCAAAGTCCTACAGCACCTCCCACAGGTGGTGGGCCCATGTGAGGTGGTGCCACCCAGAGCGGGGCTCAAACCTACGACCCCCAAGAGACTGAGTCTCATGCTCTGCCAACTGAGCTAACCAGGCGGCTACACTGGAACGTAAAGTACACAAACATGTTCTGTAAGAACAGGAATCAGCTCTGTGCACTGGAGAGAACGCTGTTAGAACAACGTTATGAGAACTTTAAGACTCAGTATCAAGAAAAATACAAGAATGCAAACTCCAAGTGTTGGAGACAGCGTGGCTCTCAGGAGGCAAATCATTTTCATGGATTTTGCCCCTCCGGTATCGGAGCGACGTTCACAGCACATTAAATACAGTGTTGGATTGAATTTATACCCCAGCCCGAGCAGGTAGTGAGAGTGATCAGACAGCACACTTTCTCCGGTGTTTCTGTGTGGTTGTGGTTTGCTGTGAGACCTGCAGTCATGTTTCAGTGTAAAACCTGGAACCTGGAGTTCATCAGTGAAGTGTTGTGTGTGTCTGGAGTATGTTAAAGGACCAGTTCACAAAAAAAACCACTGCTGAAGAAACAGGGCCATGAAAAGGCAGCTGCTTCTGTGTGACAGGAAGATCGAATCATTAAGAAGCTCAGATCACTTCCTGCAGCACTGACTGTGACCCCTGAGCAGCTGTTCATCTACGCAGGTGATCAGCAGGTAACCAGTCCATCAGCAGAACATGAGCGGATGAATTCATGTAAAAATGACTCAAACTTAAGCTAAATGATTTGTTAATGTGGTGAAAGAAGAACAGCTCATGGTGCAAAGAATGATGGGAACTCCTGATTTGGTGGGATTAAAGGAACAGTGGAGCCAGTGTAAACACAGAGCACAGACAGGAGAACACACACACGGGATCAAAGCAGATGAAACACGAGTTTTATCGACTTACGTCTCCGGCCAACTGATGGAAAACCCTCCGAAACTGCTTCTCCTCATCGTTCTCATGAGCCTCAGTGAAGTTCAGAGGTCTGCGAGGAGGAGGCTGCACACACACAACGACACACAAAGAGCTGCTGTTAGGTCACACACTCACACACACGTTCACTCTGACTGCACTGAGACGCTCAGTGTGTGTGTTTGTGTGAGTTTTTCCAGAGACAGTCGAACCACCGTGAGTCTGAGCCGCTTCAGTTTAACAGCTCCCTGATCTGTTTTCACAGTTGACTTAGTTATTAGGCCAAAGGGAAATGTTTAATAAGAAGTGATTAATAATAAAGTTAATGATTGTAAAGAACATAGATGGTGTGTAGGAAATGATATTAAATCCAGCTGTTTGAGAAAAGCATTGATGAGTGTGGGGTGGAGCAGCGAGCTCGTCTGGACTTACAGGGTCTGAGGGAATGAACTGAGCGGGGTCGATGTTGCTGTGGGAGGGACAAAAACACAGGAGACCAATCAGACAGAAGCTCTGAGCAGGTCAGTACGTACAGAGACGCTGTGAGTCCAGGACGTGGGTCGTTCAGCTCACCTCACAATATTTATGATGCCGCCGATCAGATTCTTCGCCAGAAACATTTTGTCTGTCTGACACAGAAAAACAGAGAAAACAGACAAAAAAAAGCTAACACTGTTTCCTGATGTCTAATAAAAAATTATAAATGTAGTATTTACTTCAGTAAAGTTCAGCTGTTTCATTCCAGCTGAAACAATCAGCTGATTCACAGAAGAATAAGTGGAATTATTAAATAAATTATTGATAACATCGTTTCTTAAAGTCGAAAATGCAATCGAGTCCTGCGACGCTTTTTAAACAAAGACAGTGAATATCTTTCCAGTTCCAGTTCATTCCTGACACTGTGAAAGCTTTTACTGTGAAAACATGAGGACGTTTTATGTGCTGATCCTTTTCTGCATCAGTAAGATTTTACAGGTTTTACCTGTGGTGGAGTATTTTTTACAGTGTTATCTCGGATATAACTGATGAGCTACACTTGAACCTGCGGTTTGCGCATGAACGCATCACTAACCGGACTGAACGTGTGACTCTGAAACACATTCAGTAAAACTCCGAACATTTAAACATTTACACACCGTGAAGTTCGTGTTAGTACTTTTCCACAACCCGGAGCTGATCCTCATATAACACACAGCGTCAGGTTTCAGCACACACGCACACACACACACACACACACACACACACACACACACACACACTAAACTCAGCTCAGACCTGCATTTAGACTTTAAACACGTAAAAAACGAGTAAGAGAATAAGAGAAGGTTTGGTGTTACTTACTGAGACTGTGCTGCTCTGAGGCCGAGAGAGGTAAAGACACACTGACAGGCAGAGAGAGAGAGAGAGAGAGAGAGAGAGAGAGAGAGGGGTATTCAGGCAGAGCCCACTCCCACTAAGCCCCGCCCCCACCGGCTGAGCAAAAACAAAGTTCTTTTTCTATGCATCACCAGCCCCGCCCAAAACACACACACACACACACACGCACAGTCCTCACGCCGCCCACCAGCTTCCTGGCCTGGGACGGGGACACAACAATAAACCCAGTTTATGATGCGTTCAGAGGTCAGTGGGAAAGATGAGACGCTGGAATCTCAGCTGTAATTCTGACAGACAGTGGTTGGTGATTTCGCTGAAAAAGTAGTAAAGCACATTATAATTTCCTGAGTAAGAGTCAGATCATAATGATTTACCTGCACTCCTGAACAGAAAAATCAGTTTTAGTGGTTTAATGTCCTGCTTGATTTTTTTTGGGCGGTTCTTATGTGTGAAAAGGACTATTTGTTGTTTCTGTTTGTTATTTGCAAGTACAAAGACACACACACACACACACACGTATCTGTAAGAGAAAACGCAGACATGTTTGTGATGCACTCAGAGCTCTGAGATGACTTGTGCTGTGAATAAGTTAAACCTTTATTAGTCTCATGATGGGGAAATTACGTTAGAGCAGCACAGAGGAAGATGCAGTAAGATACAGACACTCAGAATATACTGAAGATCATAAATATAAAGACTCGTTTACCTTTAGAATGACATGTACACGGTCTGAGCTGTAAAGGGAAAGAATGCGCTCTACTGATAAAATTGTATACGCTGCCTCCCGGTGGTCACAGTCAGGAACTGCAGCACAGCGGAAGCACAGAAAAGACTTCTTGCTCAAAATTTTCAAAATAAGTGAGATTGCATCAGAAATAGATCAACCTGATGGAAACCAAACGACTTTTTAGAGATAAATAAGTATTTAGAGTACGTCACCTCCGGCCAATACTTTCAAAATAAAGCTAAGCGATTAAACTGAAGCTGTAACTAATGAACAAACAGAAATGAAATGATCGAATGAATTGTTCTCTGGTGTCACAGGTCGACGCTACGAGTCCAGATTGTTCAGCTGGAGTAATGCAGATATTTCCTACAACAGTTTGTGGTGTAACTTCCCACGGGCCCTGAACGCATCACTCCACTCCTGCTGACGTCAGCCGGAAGCAGGAAGAGTTCCGCTTGTTGTGAGTTGTCGCGGTGGCTTTGCTGGCTTTGGTGTTTTTTCTCTCTCTCGGTTCGAATGGCGTGTTCCAGGAGTCCGGGTCGGTTCGGTCCGGGACTCTGGTCCTCGGTGCTGCTACTGCTGGTGCTGACGGGACTGAGCGGGCCGGTCAGCGCCGTGTCAGAACCGGGGAAATGGATCCTGAACATCGACAGTGTGAGTTCCGTGTGTGTGTGTAGCAGCGACCTGGATGTTGTGTCGGTGTCGGAGGCTTTGTAGCGGATGGTTCCGCCCGGTGGCCGCTCAGAGAGGGAGGTAAAGAAACCGTGGCCGTGTCTGAACCGTCGTCGTCGGCTGGGTTCCGCTGAACCTCCCGAACTCCGCCGACACGCGCCGCGGGGCCGCAAACCGCGCTGCGCCACGAGCTTCGAAAACGTTTGCGTGTATCATGAACCGCCGCGAACAGCGTGTTCACACCTGCTCAGGTGTGTCAGGTGTTTCTGATGTGATTCAGAGAAAAATCTTCCTGTTCCACAGTCTCATGATCAATGTATCGATATTATCATGGTGTAATAATGGCAGTAATAACAATGAGTTAGGTACAGATTCGTCCTTCATTGTTACAGTAACAGTAATAATATGAAACTAAATGTTATTCTCGTGGATTCACCTGGCAGTTTGACAATGTGGGGCAGAACAGACTTTATTGATCTTTCACTGTTATTAATCATTTAAAGTGAATTCAAACAAACGGTGAAAAGAACTAAACGTTTCGTTTATTATCAAATACGCAAAAATGTTCACGTTCATGTTGCTTCAAAAGTCCAAACAGCTGCTGGCAGGTTTTTGAGTGATGAATCGATTCATTCATTCATCATTAATAATAATAATATTGATAACAACAATGACAACAACGATGGCTCTAACAGATTGTTTTCATCCTTATTGACATTTTAAAATGTTCAGTATCCAAAAAATAAATTCAAGAAATCAACGAGATCCCTGATAATTGTCCACTGACTGACCGATCAGCTGCAGATACTAAGATGTTTCATCTGTAAAATACTGGTAATATAATAATAATGCTGCTAACCACAGAGCTGACTGGGTGGGAGTGGCCCCCCTCGACCTGGGCCTGGACCCAGATCAGCAGCAGATGATGACATGACCACAGAGCTGAGTCTGAGCTGACCAGGGCTCAGTTGTTTTCAGCGTCTCTGGCTCAGTGACGGTTTGAAGTTGAGTAAAACAGGAAACTTGGCTCTTCCTCTGCGTCTCTTCCTCCTGGTTGGTCTTTGTTCTTCGTGGGCGTGTTGATGTGTGAACTGTGTGACGTCAGTGAAGGTGGATGGTTTTTATCTTGGTGAAACAGGTCGATGTGTCGGCCTCCTCCGACTGAAATCAGCTGGCGGAGGGTTTCTTTCCCTGAGATGAGGATTTGCTGTTGTGCTGCTCAGTGACTTTTTACAGTGTTAGCGTCTGACTCCAGTTCCCACGAGGTTTTATTCTCTCACTGTTTTCTACTTCTGCTGAAATGTTGTCAGATGATGCTGTTTTCATGCAGTATCACAGTGACACTGAGAAAATCCCACAGTCTGAGTTCTGTTTCCATCGCTCAGCTCTTCATCCTGAGCTCGCAGCCTCTCAGTGAACAAAGATCAGGTTTAGTCGTCGCTGCTGCGTCTGATGCATTCAGGACGTGATCTGTCCAAAAAGATCTGTCTTATTTTCCTGAGACGTGTGATTTTGTGTTTGTGTGTTTTGTTTTTCAGGACATTTTGAAGAAGCAGAACTTGTTCTACTTCACTAAAACTCTGTTCAACAGCAGCTTCATCCATCTCAAGTGTAAGTAGATCCTCCTGAACACGGCTGTAAAGGAGCAGTCCAACATTTTAACAGCAGTTTATCATGTTATCAGAGACTGAAAGAAACTCTTTGTGTGTGTGTGTGTGTGTGTTGGCAGTGGTGGCAGAAACCTGTAACTCCTCGGCTCCTGTCCATTTGAATGTCTCCTGGTACCTGAGGAACTCTCACTGTTATAACGAGATCTTCAACCAGGAGGTGAGACCCTGTTTTCACTCAGATCCAACATCCAGGTGTTGATGATCAGTCACAGAGTTAAAGTGAACACCCGTGTGTGTTGGAACACTTTTATTATAATGACCTTCCTTTGGTCATCTCAGGACCCATCGTGCACCAATGAGAAACACCTCTGTGCTGTCTCTGTGTCTCATCTGTCTTTGTTGTTTGTTTGTCTCCAGGTGATTCAGACAGGGAGATACTTCGGGTCAACAGAGGTCAGACCAGGAGGAGGAAGCGGTTACTACATCTTCCACCAGTATCCTGCCATCTCCTGTCAACTTAACATCAACCCCAACACGGTCTGTCCCTCCTTCACACACACACACACACACACACACACACAGTAAGAGCATGTGCTGATATTTTAAATGAGGTGTGTTTGTTTTGCGTCACAGTTCGGCCTGGATGCTTCAAAGAGGAAAACCCGACTGACAGAACCACAGCAGCAGCAGGTGAGAGATACTTCCTGTGTCCTCCGTCTCTTTACTCGTCTCTCACATAAAAAGAACAGTCTCTGATGCCAATCACCGCTGATACTGCTCAACCTAACGATGTCATCCAGTCACTGCAAGTCTGGCCAATCGTCTTAGTTTCCCACATCTCTCACCAATCACAGCAGAGCCACACACGTGTACGGCGCCAAACTCACCTCCTTGTTTCCGTGAACATGAACGTATCACATTCACCAACAAACACGCGAGGCCGTCCCCTGAAGGTCTGCACAAAGGCTTTTCTACCACAGCACAGAGCCGGAGATCAGCTGAGACATGAACAACACACGGGACAAATCACCTCCACAGAGGTCCGTCCCATTACAGATGCAGGGTTAGTGGAACGTTGGTGGAACGTTGGTGGGCCGGTCTGTGCTGACGGACTGCTCAGCTCTGGCTCTTTGTTTTCACTCTGTCTGGTTTGTCAGGCGTGATCATGTTGTGCTGCTCGGCTCAGCGTCTGTTCTGAGTGTCACTCGTCACGTTATGGATGACGTCCTGTAACTGAACCGACAGGTCGGTGTTTATTGGCTCTGTGTTTTCCTTTCTTCTGCTTTACTCCACCTTTTGTTTTTCAGCCAATCACAGAGAAGACTTCAGGCAGGAGGAGGAGAGAGCTGGAGCCTCCAAAACCAAAGGTGTGCACATGCAACACACACATGCAGCAAAGCAGAGAGAATGTTCAGTGACACACTGAAGGATTATTTCACTGTTTTCTACTTTCTGTCTCTGTCTCTGTGTCTCTCTGTCTGCCTGTCTCTGTCTGTCTCCGTGTCGCTCTGTCTGCCTGTCTCTGTCTCCGTGTCTCTGTCTGTCTCTCAGGCTGCTGCACCAGAGAAGGCAGGCGCCTCGGCAGAAACAGGAAACGCTGTTGTCTCTTCTAAAGAGGTCAGTTCTTCTGCTCCACTGAGGAAGAGTAGCTTGTGACTTAGAGGTTGCAGGTTTGAATCCTGGGAAGTGGGCGTGGCGTTACTGAACAGTATTTAACCAAAGCCACGACAGCAGCGTTACCTCTGCTGACACGTTCCTCTCCACAGGTGAGCGGTTCTCCTCACCTGGACGTGGTGGCTGAGAGCTGGGAGGACGGACCCTACATGTTCATCCTGAACATCAGAGAGATCGAAGAAAGGAACCGAGCCCCTGACCCCGCCACCCCTCCCACGCCCTGGAGTCTGCAGCGTCAGTACACACTCGTCTCACACACGTTACCACTCCTTTGACTGAGTCCGTGTACTGAAGCACACGTTTAACCATGAACCGACAGATGATGCATTTAAGGCTGCACATTAAATCAGTGTTTCCAGTGTAAGAGACGACACAGAACACAGAACAGACGCGTGTGTAAACATGTATTCAGACGTTAATCTGAGGTTTGTCTGCGTGAGATAAATAAAAAGCATGAGTGTTCTGCAGTGGAGGCAGGTTGGAGGCGCAGTAGGGACGGTTTTATGGAGCTTCTACTGCACAACAGATCAGCACCAGCAGTGATTCATTCCAGTGTTTTCATGGAGCATGATGGGACGTTTTTGTAAACTGAGCAAACAGAGAAGGTTTCTAATAATATGGCCGTTTGTGTTTACAGTGCAGATCAGCATGAAGGGTCCTCATGACTTCATATCAGCCTCTGAATGGCCCCTGATGGTGGTGAGAGCACACACACACTCTCACACACACACAGAGGAATAAATAGGTGTTGATGATCAAACTCCTCTTATTTAATGAGAATACATAAGAACGAATAGAAACCTGTTATACGTGTACAACTTCTCTGTTCTCATACATGTTTTGTGTGTGTGTGTGTGTCTCCAGTTCTACATGGTGATGTGTATCGTGTACGTGCTGCTGGCGGTGCTGTGGTTGGTTCTGTCCGCCTGTTACTGGAGGGACCTCCTCAGGATCCAGTTTTGGATCGGAGGAGTCATCTTCCTGGGCATGTTGGAGAAAGCCGTTTACTATGCTGAGTTCCAGAGCATCAGATACGACGGCTTGTCGGGTGGGTGTCGGGTTTGGTTCTGACAGGTTGAATCACACTGGGGGAATTGTTCTGGGGGAATTGCTCTGGGGTAGTTGTTCTGGGGTAATGAGCTGTGCCGTGTCTTCCTGCAGTCCACGGGGCGGTGGTGTTCGCTGAGGTGCTCTCTGCGGTGAAGAGGACTCTGGCCAGGGTTCTGGTGATCATCGCTAGTCTGGGATACGGCATCGTCAAGTAAGCACTGGCCTGCTAACGGCTGTCTGGGATTTCATTTCATCTTTTGATCCATGACATGTCAGAAATGCTGGCAGACGCCTGTCACATGTCACCGGAGCTCAGACGCTTGTTTTACATTAACAACCTGTGTCTGTCCATCAGGCCCAGACTCGGTGCTTTGCTTCACAGAGTCGTCGGAGTCGGTCTGCTCTACCTGATCTTCTCCATCGTCGAGGGAATTCTACGAGTCAACGCTGTAAGTAACAGTGTGTGTGTGTGTGTGTGTTTCTGTGTGTGTGTGTGTCTCACCTGTCTCTCTCTCCAGGATCGAGGAAACAACACCAGCAGTAGATTTCTGTGTGACATAGTGCTTGCCTTCATTGACGCCTGTATTGTTTGGTGGATATCCTTTAACATGTACACACACACACACACAGAGTGTTGACACTCATGAGTGTGTAGAACAGCGAGTGATTGTGTTACTTTGACAATAAACTGACAAACATCAATATGAAGTTTCAAAGGTTTTATTAGAAACTGTAATGAATCCTGGCTGTGATGCGTCACAGCGTGGGGGCGCTGCAGGAGCCCCCCCCCCGCTCCGGAAAATAGAGTTAGACACATGTACTCCTCCTCCTCCTCTGTCCTCTGTCTGTTCTCTGTCCTCTGTCCTCTCTGGGAATTCTTTGCTGTTTGCAGTTTGTTTGTTTGTTGTTGCTCGGTGGAGGAGTTTCACCACAGAAATCTGAGTGAGTTTTTACTGACCCACCCACCTGGTGTGCTCAGTGAGGTAAAACAAACTAAGGATTAGCTGCTGATATACCTGAGAGTCGTATACTGTCTGCATCTCCGTCTTCCCGCCTCTCATCCCTTTCTTTTCCTTTAACTTTCAACCCTTCATCCTCTCTGTCGTACAACCTTTCGCTCTTTTGCCTTCTTGCCCTCCTTCTCTTCTTACTCTCCGTGCCCCTGTTTACCCCACACCCCCTCCTGTCTTTCTTTTCCTTTTCTCTAGGCTGAAGATGATGTAGTTCTCCTGGCTGCTATTCCTCTGGCTGTGCTCGACTCTACCCTCTGCTGGTGGATATCCGCTGCTGCACCTTCTCCCTTTTTAGTGCCACTGAAAGTTTGTTTCTCTCTCTCACTTTTTCATTTTTTACTATGTTTCTGCTTCGTATTGTCTGTGTTTAATGTTTGACTGCAGCAGAAAGTAAAATGTCCGTGCTCAGCTTCACACCTCAGATGCTGCAGCTGAGCCTTTTCCCCTTCAACTGTGCTGCAGAACAAACAACCAGAGCCGAGCCCGTTTGAAACATTGGGTCTTGAACTCACGTCGTCTGTGGTACAAACGCAGACCGGACCATGCACAGGATTATGGGGCAGCAGAAGTATGACTTTACCTAGAATTCAGAAGCTAATCTACTTAGCTTTGGCTTCACTGACAGCGATGGCACGCTGTGATGTAACACTGCTAATGAAATGAAAACCAGAGCTGGTGTTTGTGTTGTACCTGTTCCTTGACTGTGTCGTCACATCTTTGTGAGTCTGGCTCAGACCATGAAGCTGCTGAGGCTGAGGAGGAACGTGGTGAAGCTCTCGCTCTACAGACACTTCACCAACACGCTCATCTTCGCCGTTATAGGTATGAAAACTACTCTCTGTCTTTAACATCTGCGGAAACTCAGTTCAGGTCTTTGAAGCTTGAATGTGTTTGTGTTTTTCAGCATCAGTCATCTTCATCATTTGGACAACCAAGACCTTCAGGCTGTCTAAATGTCTGTCGGTAAGTGGCTGAGGTTTGGATTTAGAGGAAAAGCTTCAGCTGCTCTCAGTGGATGTTTAGAAAGAAGAAAGATGTTTGAACGTTTTGCTGATTGATTCATTACAAATGAAAAAATCTGAATAAACTCTCAGCAGTGACACGTTTTCTGCTGAACATTAGCAGCAGTGTGAAAGTCACACGTTCATTTGATCAGCTTCCTGTTGTAGTTGTGCAGGGACATACTGAGACCAGCAGAGAGAGACATGCACCTGCGAGCACTCTGAGACGTTTGACTGTGGAAGGTTTTTATAAATGAAGCTGAACTGAAAAGATTTCGTCTTCACTCTGCTCTTCTCGTCCTGTCGTTAAACCCGTGTGTGTCTCTGTCTGCAGGACTGGAGGGAGCTGTGGATAGATGACGCCTTCTGGCGCTTCTTGTTTTCCATCATCCTATTGGTCATCATGTTCCTATGGCGACCGTCGGCCAATAA